>JACXGI010002135.1:42080-66012 GCA_016801175.1 Esox masquinongy
GGGGGGGGGGGGGGGGGGGGGCAAACAATACTAACTCGTTGGACGACTAGCTGGAATGAACCCACCACGATGTAGACCATAAATAATCAGGTGTGACGCTCATTTTCATTAGGCTACATCAGGGCATCTACGGGCTCTGGATATTCCATCTGTGTTAATTGAGTACAGCCAACAGCTGGCTAGTTCTCTAGCTACTAGCATTAGCAGATTACCTTGGTATCAATCGTCGGTCCTTCTTTGAAGCCAACATCGTTCTTGAATTTCTTAAGAAAAGAAGGTTCGGCTGGTTTCACCCATGACACATTTGCTTTCTTGTTCATCTTAGCCATTCTAAATACAGTTATTTAACTTAGAACCAATTAATGAATCGGGGAAACGAAAGGTCGTGCTTAGCTAGTCGTGTTTAGAATAATATCAAATCGTCATTACTGTGCGCCTGTTGAAAGTCACATGATCAAACACATGTAGTATTCAAAGGATCAGGGAATTCCTATTTAAGTGTTTTCAAGAGAAATAGATCTTTACCCGGAAAAACGAGACGTTATAAAAAAAATGTACACATCGACATTCCAAGAATGACAGTCATATTTAAGTCATAAGTCATATTTTCCGACCTGAGGATTACTGAAGTAACAATTTGACCTAGTTTTTTAACCCAGGTCCCAAATTGTATTCCCATCACATCTTACCAGTCTTGATTGTTGATGTATCTGTATGACAGCATACTTAGTACTAACATTATATTAACTAGAAAATGCAGAAACAAAAAAGTTGCATTTGCATTATCAATTAAAGTAGTAGTCAAATGGTCTTGTGAGGATAGCCTATACATTTCTACCATTAAATAATATGAAAAGTATATACATGCCTCTTTAACATCACTTTCACTACAAGTTGATGAGGCTGAGGAGTTGTCACGTGGTTCTTCATCTGCTGTAGTTGTCCAACTTTCATCTGTCACTGGCATCCACTCAAAATCACTGTCCTGCGAGTCGCTCATTCCTTTCAGCTTATTACTCGTGCTCTGCCTGCTGACACAAATTCCAAGTTTAGCAAGTCGACGGTGGCATCCTTTCTTTGCATTACCGTGATGCAGTATTATTGAGTTCCGATGCATTGCGGCACTCATCCTCTCACAGCGAGCCTGAAGAAGACTTGAACCAGCCATGGCCATTGTGCACTTCTTTCTGTGTGCTTTTGGTGTTTTCTTATTTTGAGTCTTTACAAATATGCTTGCAGTCTCCAGGAAACTCATGAAAGTTGGAGCATTTGTCCTCCATTCTTCTAAAACCTTGTCCCAAGTAAAGTCTTTGAGAGCAGAAGGACTGGTCTGTCGCAGTATGGAGTTGAATTCAAAGCTGGTAATGGCGTGGCATTCTTTGTCAACACGCTTTAAAACTTCTTTAATGACCAGGGGAGCCAGACTAGGTACATCCATCACAGCCTTTGGTAAGCTGTGAAACCGTCCTCGTACGATGTTCTCCACAACCTTCTCCATGGGACCAGTGACAATGCGAGTCTTGCGTGATGTTTGACTCTGCACAAGCACCTGGAAGAATGAGAGATAGTAATGAGAGATGAGTACTCATACATTATTGTTATGGTAGCCTAGTGATCAAGAGCGTTGGGCCAGACAAACAGTTGTTGATTTTAATCTCCAAGCTGAATAGGTGAAAACCCCAATCTTTCTGCCTCTGAGTAACACAGTTATCTCTAATTGCTCCCGGGGCGTTGCTGTGAAAAAGTGTTCTTAGCATACTTTACTAAAAAAAATTACAATATTGCATTTCACTTGTTACTCGTACATTTAACCACAGTGAATGTATTGTCCCCTTGCATTTCCAAACCGTTCTCTTGCAGTGTAGGTTATATCAGTATTGTATTGTGTCTCTCTACTGGGACTTTGTTCCAGTGTGGTCTCCATCAAACAGAATGTACTTTTTATTGCTGTTTTAGTCATACGGTGTTGGAATCATGTTGTCTTCCAAAATGTAATTGACTACAAAATTCTAATTTACCATGGTGGTCTTTTTGTTTGTGAATTCTGAACTCGAAACATCGTCGGACTGTGACTCCAAAATGATGTCGATTGAAGCAAAATCTCGATCCACTTGTACAGGGGTGGTAGGCCTAAAAAGCGAGGCTACAGTACAGGCTCGTTCCCGAAATAAATTCCCAACTCTCGCCACTTCTTTACTACTTTTGTAGTACCTTGTTAAAAGTGTCCGACACTTTCCACAGACTGCTTTAGGAAGATCATCCCCCTCAACGATGCGACCAGTTATCTCCTCTAGTGCCATAGCATAATCATATCGCTCCGACGTCTTGGCAATAAAAAGATTATGTTTGTAACTCTTACAGGGATAGTTTCCCCCACAAGCACGACACACATCAACAGGTCTCGTTGAAGCCATTAGCTAGCTAGTAATGCTGCTAATTAAACTGGATAGTATTTTGTTCTATTCGGTGCCTGGGGCAATATTTTAGCTCGAATATAGGTTTTGCTTCAGGATAAGATTTCGTCAAAGTACGGGTCTAAAACGTTCCCGGAAATATCGCGATGTTGAAGCTCTGGGTGTAGAAACTCTGTAGTCACATGATCACCAACATTCAACTGATTGGTGGAATTGAGTGAAGACTTAAAGACAAGGAAGTAGTCAATCAATACGTGAAATGCCGTAGGTTATCTGTTGGTAGGAAAGAGTTTACTAATAGTACAACCGTATATATATATATATATATATATATATATATATATATATATATATGCGCAGTACAAATGATTTCGGGCGCAGTTTATGCATTGTTAGCGGGCTTTCTTGGAGCAATAGCCTCCTCATCAGCGAAACTGTCACTGGGCTCAGAATACCTGAAAGGTATGTGTGAAACATTTCTGAAAGCCTGGGTTCGGGATGGGGACCACAGGATCAATCAGGAAGAAACATCACCCTGCGATTGGGTAAGAATCGAACTACATTTGATATTGTACGGACAATTTTGTTTGTGTAATTCAGATCTACTGTACGTGTTCAGTCCCGCAAAGATAAAATCTCAAAAACCGGTCCCCACGTTTTTTGGCAGGTTCCCATTTGGCAAAATTCGAAAATGGATTACGTTTAGGGTAACACTTTTGTGCGTAGGGTTGGGGTTAACTTTAGGTTGACGTTATGCATTATTGGTTAAGCTAGTTTAAGTTTAAGCATACGAGTAATGATATTTTGGTCAGGTTTAGGGCTAGGTAATAGGGAACATGTATTTCTTGGTCAGATTTCTCAGGTCCCACAATGAGAGAGACAAACACGTATGTACTTGTATAAAAAGAGAACCATTCTACCATCTCAGAGATATTTATATTTGTTATGTGGATAAATTTTTGGACGCAACTTGGTTCATCTTTCTTGAGAAGTTCTTGGTTGAAATATTTCTTATATCCCTAAAGCAAGCAACATCAAATCCTTCTCACTTCAGCATCTCCACTGCCTCATTTCCGAGTTTCTCATTTCGAGCAATAAGAGTAACATCCCCGGGAAATTTTGCCTTGCAAAGTTCCCTCACAATGACCAAACACATTCCAGCTTCAAATCCCTTCACCGACTGCTGTCTGTAATGCAGCGATATGGTGTGTTCGTTTTGCGTTCCAGCTCCACGTCCCTCTGCGATTGCTCTGCGGAGGTCTCCTGTTCGCGTGTAACACCGTCATGTGGACCTTCTTCTCCAAGGCTCTGAGACACTCTTCCTCCTCGGCGCGGGCCACAGTCACCACCACAGCGTCCAACTTCGTATCCTCTGTGAGTTGTGCTACCTGGCTGTTATCCATCAAGTCATGTTGTCCTAACACGTCTCAGAGTCAGAGTACTGACCCAAGATCCATTTGGGCTATTTTTGATCCACACTCCTGATCTGACATGCTAGGTGAATGACCCCAAATCTCACCTATCCATTTGTTTTACCAGGACAGGACAGGACAGGACAAAACTCTTGTGTTGAACAACACTAACTGAGACCGTAGTCTGGACCCGGGGTGTCAAATCGGATCCACGGAGGGCCGAGTGTCTGCAGGTTTTTGGTTTTCTCCTTTAAATTGATTCCCAGTTCAGACCTAAACAACCAGGTGAGGGTAGAAACTAACCAATTAGTGACCTAATTAGTCAATCAAGTACAAGGTGAGAGCGAAGACCTGCAGACACTCGGCCCTCCGTGGAACTGATTTGACACCTCTGGTCTAGACGCAGGGGTCATCAGCTCTTACCCTCTGAGACCCGGAGGCTGCTGGTTTTCTGTTGGACCTCATCATTAATTGCACCCACCTGGTGTCCCAGGGCTAAATAAGTCCCTGATTTAGAGAGTTGAAATGGTAAAAAAAATGGAGTGGAACTGGCTCCAAGGTCCAGAGGTGAGTTTAAGGGGTCCAGGCGTTGTCACGGCAAACTGTCTAGGCAAAGCACCAGACCAACCGGCCTTCTAATAATATGAAGGGCCAGCAAACCGTCCAGGACCACAGTGTTGTAACAGGCTGTTTAATACTGACCGTCCCACTTAGAGAACCTTTGTCTGCAGGCAGTCCTTGGGAAGGTGATCTTTGGCGAGGCCCATGCTGCGCTCTGGTGGATGGGCATCTCTCTCACTCTCTCAGGTCTGCTGGTCCTACATGGATGCGCATCTCAACCCCCTCGACCAGCACAGGCCAAGAAGGATGAGTGAAGGGCCGTCCCCACGTGAAGTGCAATCTCACAACCACGCCGGCCGCACGTTGCCGTGAACAACAGAGATGTATTGCGCTCCGTTTTCAGTCAGTCCACCTCAGACAGCGCACATGATTGAGGGGGATACTGGGTCAGTCTGCAGTGAAGGCATGCCAGGATAGAGGGCGTCGTGGGGTTAAGGGTCGAGTTCTGGTGTCCAACAGTGTGGGATAGTTTATAGAATATGAACCCAGCAGCCCTTCACTTGCTTGATCAACTATGCCACCTTTCAGCCATATGTCCGGCTCCCAACCTGCTGGAATATCTAGCGCCCCCTAGAGGATGTGTAATGTCAACATACTGTTTCACCAACACTTCCTGGTTTGAAAGAATCTGATTGGTTTCTTTTGAGAGCAGTTGACTTCGGTAGGCTCTCAATGGTGTTTCATGGTATTTCACAATGGATTCTAACTTGCGGACCGAGTCTGTTTAAAGTTAAACTGACTATGATATTTGTTTAAAGGGAACGCTTCTCGGCCTGTTTTCTCTCATGCAAACCAAGTGCTTTGAATAATGCTGTTGAGATTGTTATTGTATTGAAAATATTTCCATATGATGTTATGTGTCTTGGGGTGGCCTAGGGAGGTCCAGTTGGAGATGGTACTTCTGCAGGTAGGTTTAAAATCCAGCCCACTGCTCTTGTAGCAAATAAAACCATTACCATTGTTACAGTTGAAATGTATTAAATGTAAAAAAAAAAAACATTCTTTAAGAAATACACACACTACAGAAGCTAAAACATACTTGTACATGTGAATGTGTATGTAACTATAAAGTGTCACATCAATACATCTAGACCAAGATGTCTATCTGGCAACTGCGGACCAAATCCTAGACTTGACATAATGTTTATCTTCCCCCAAGTAGCTGTTGAAATGCCACCAGGTGTATCTTATTAAAGCTCATCCACGGACCCTGTGTTAGCTAGGCCGCAAATGAAAGAACGTCCACACTGAACAGATGGATGGTAACAGTAACCATGGATGTACATAAGGACCACAGTTGCTTTGCAGTTCACAACATAAGTCAATGAAGTCTAACAGTATTTGATCTTACATAAAAGACTGATCTTTTAATGTGAAGAGTTTGTTTCAAGGCAGTGGTTTATATTTTCAAGGCAGTGAATATCCTCTGAGTGTCTGGGCAAGACGGGCATGAGTCAGGGAGGCTCTAAGTGGCCTAAGGCAATTATAAAGGAGCTAGTCTTCCATGGCTGAGCTGGAAGAAACTGCATACTGCAACAACTGACTGGGTGCTACATAAAAATGGTCTTTATGGGAGAGTGGCAAAAAGAAAGGCACTGTTGAAAAGCACTCATCAAATCTTGGCTAGAGTTTGCCAGAAGGCATGTGGAAGACAAACTAAGTGGAAGAAAATCTATGGTCTGATGAGACCAAAATATTGTTTTTTTTGCATCAACGCTAAGTGCTACGTCACATGCATCTTTTTAGTTACATTGTGTTGGTAAGCACTTTATAAATGAACAAATGCATGTCAGGGGCTTTTGATATGTAGGGACAGGGCAACAAAGCGTGACTGGTGCAGCTGTTGATTCCCACTTCACATGTGTGGTTTTCTAAGTATGTCATTATGGTGACTACCATCCATTTACAAAATCCAGCGTAATTCACTGCTGGTACCTTTACATACACTGTATTTGTCTCCCTTTCAAAACCATAACTTTAGACATTGCAGTCTTCTAGGACAGTGTGGCTCACAAACTAAGTTATACAGCACATTATGTCGTGCGTCCAAATATAACTGAATAAAAAGTAATGCCTGCACACGCGCAATTCCGAGGGGTCCAAGTATTGTCTCCGTCAGATGGCGTCACTTTTCCGCGACCCATGTCCGTATCACTGCGGTCGTGGTGTGTCCATTGAGTGTTTTTTCGCATAGGCTCCGGGCAAAACACGTCATCTCTATCGAGTTCTATCGTCCAAATGCGGTCCTGCAGGATATAGCGTGTCACTAAAACTAACAGGTCACTAAAAACAATCCTATTGTCATTTGCTATTCATACAACAACATGAAATGTATCAGTCCCGCCCATAACATACCAGGAACATACGTCTTACAACCGATAGGTGACTCTGTACACTTTAATATACCAAAGCTTTTTTTCTGACTGTGGCAGATGGTGAATACGTTATATAAAGAATTCTTGACCTGTGTTCAAGATACAGTTTGACTCACGAGCAGGACGTACCTAAAACAAGTAAATATGAACACTTGGCAGTCCAATATAATGTCTAAGGTAAATCTATACAGCATGTGATAGATTAATTGTATGCAATATATGAAAATACACATTTACATTAGAAAAGGTTCCCATATGTCAGAACTGTTGTGAATGCAACACAACTGTGATTTTTGTTCGCACCAATACGCACACAATCACATACACACTGCATAAAAGTCCTAGGACTAAATAACAATGGCTACTTTTCATGTCAAATACATCCAGTTCAAAGCTGTTCTATCTTACCCACTCAGCTATGATTTGAATGGTATTTTCCCTCACGTGAGAGCCGGTAAATTAAATGTAAAAAATTGAGAATTCACCACAAGAAATTACTTGATAAGTTATCAACCAACAGCTGTTGATTAATAGAAAGCCTATCTTTCATAAGTGAGTTATGACTAGTCACGTTTGCTAACCCCTGGTAGTTGCCAACATATCGCATTGTAATGAATGTAGTATTTGTGTTTAGACGTTTAGACGCAGAATTTTTTTCGTTAGACAGTCACTAGATGGCGTAATATAGCTAAAAGAAACCTGTATGCATTTTGCGTTTAAACGAAATAATAATATGAAACTCTACTTATAACAATGTAAGTATTTTGCGTTCACACTGTCGCTCTTTTTCAATAAAAGCTCGGAGTAAATTCATCCAGTCAATCTAAAAGTATGAAAGTGAGAGTCACTCTAAAAGTATTAAATAATCATTCATCTGGTATGCTATTCATTACATAATCTTTCGTTTTTGACGGACCAGATTGAGGAGACTATTATTTTTGTGACTTCGCGCACTCCCGCCTGTGCTATTAATTCTACGCGGCATTGTATGGTGAAGTCCAATTATTCCATCTAAAGTAGGTGGGGTTCTGAGAATTGTTCAGGGCGTCAGTTGCCTGCATCAAGAAAAGTAATCACCGTTGCAAACACTGAACTAGACTAGTGCAGAATAGACCCTCGGCCAAGATACAGCAACCGTAAGATATCTTGTTTTATCTTTAGCGGCTTGAGGTGTTAATTGCTCATCACGATGGAGTGCGCTTTTGACAACTTGGATGCTGCAGGTTTTCGGGAAATTTGGCAACACTTTGATGCAGATGGTGAGAGTGATCTATATTATAACCTTACCGGTTTAGTTATTTTTGTGATAACGAGATGTCGCTTGTATTTGAAAAATGTGGTGTTTGTGTAAATAAACCGTTCAAAAAAAAGTATGCGAAAGCATTCTAAAACTATTTTTTTAATTAATGTTATGTTTCCACAGATAATGGTTATATTGAGGGAAAGGAACTGGATCATTTCTTCCGTCATATGATGACGAAATTAGGTCCGGAGGTAAGTAAACATATTTCTTTTCATTTATTCCTCTTTATTAGCCTAGTA
This sequence comes from Esox masquinongy, assembly GCA_016801175.1. NCBI lineage: Eukaryota > Metazoa > Chordata > Actinopteri > Esociformes > Esocidae > Esox > Esox masquinongy. The sequence goes on from JACXGI010002135.1 coordinate 50,445, forward strand.
ATGCGCAAATTTAAATTGCACAGGTTCTTGTTCCCTTGAGCACTGCTTTTAGTTTCTGCTACTATCAGTTCACTTCCCCTCTAAACGATTTTTGTTTCATTTTAACGAATTTAATTGACTAAAAAATCCTTCTCCAAAGCGTATTCGGAAGCTGTTTTATTGCATTGTTTAGTGTTAATGTTGTGGTTTGCATTAGAATATGAATTGCCAACAATTTGCGTTAATTGTAGTCGATCAGTACGCTTGGTCAAGGTGGGATAATTAAATTAAAACATTCAATGGTAGGCTACTAGAAGGCAACCAATTATTTTCTTTGACCCTGGATATGATATAAAAATCTATATTTACACAACAGAACCGCCAGTAGCCTACTCTTCCAACTGTATTGGGCAGCGAAGAGCAGTGTACTTTTAGCTTTATCCAAACAAAGGCTGCATTCAGCCTTTTAGCCACTGTTTACCCTTTTCCTGAGTGGGTTGAGTGTGTTCAGATGGGGTTTAGGATAACATTAGGATGCTTCAATCATCAGCCAACACAGTTAAGGTATAGGTCTTAAGTGCTACCCAATTCCCTATTTAATGCCCCCCCCCCCCCATTGGGTTCTAATTAAAAGTAGTGCACTACAAATTGAATAGGGTGCCATTTGCCACGCTACCTTGGTGTTTTGGCTTCTGCCTGTGGGTAGCTCTATGGTAATGGTGTTGAATTGGGAGTCTTTGTTATGGTGCTTTTGTTGACTCCTGCTCCAATAGCTGGAGGTGTAGAAAACAAAATGTTGTGATGTTGTTCAAATGCACGCCATTAACCACCACTCTCAAAATGCAGTGATCAGTTTTTCCTTTCAGTGCACATCACACGCGCAGTTAGAGAACAACATTATTGAAATATACTGTGCAACGTTTTCTAGATGTAGGTCTCATTTCCTGTAAGTCTTGTGGGAACCATGACGAGGTCCGTTCTGCACTGGTCTGTTCTGCCATATACCGAGCACATTGCTTGGTGAATATGTTAATGTAATTAAAGATGGTTAAGTTAATTGGTTTCTGGAAACAAAATACTGTTGAGAACAGAACAGGCATGGGTCTCTGAATGATGGGCAGCTGGACGTCTGATCCAGACCATTTATCTGCATATTTGTTATTGTTCTCGCAGTGTTTACACGACTCAAAGAGATTCAGTCACATCTCACGAGTCACACAGACTTTGATAAGTACAGACAACATGATCGATTATATCAAACATCCCGCGTGATTTTTATTAGGCTAGACACGAAATCTGCAGCGTCACCGATCATCAGGTGTGTTACATTTTATTGCATATAACGAGACACCCATTCACCGGTTGGCATACGGTGGTCATGGTAACGTCGGTTGTTTCATTGCTTTTGTGTTGTTCTCCCCAAAGGATAAAGTAACTGAGGAGAGAGTTCAGAGGCTTAAGCAGAGATTCATGTCGGCCTATGACGTCACTGCCGATGGACGCCTGCAGATCCAGGAGGTACGTTCAGTGTAGCGCCAACCTTTTTAAGAGTCAGTGAATACGTTCCAAGGCCATGGATGAAACAACACAAGCCGCGAGAGAGACACATGGCTCCGGAGAGTGAGACATCTGTCAAGTCAGAAAGTTTGCCATCCCGAAAGTAGACGATTTAATCTGACCATCCCTAATGTTTTAGAGGCCAACTCTCAAAAGCCTTTTAGCTGATGTGTGTGTGTGTGTGCGTGCGTGCGTGTGTATGGGGGGGGGGGTGATCAATATCTTTGTTTTCTGTGTGATGTTTTTATAGTGTACTAGCTTGGTCGCTCACAGGCAATGCCCACTCAGCCATCTGAGTCTGGCAGACAAACCACATAGCTTCTCTGAGTGATGGATGTTGAGTGCAACAGCGAAGGGGGTGGACAGTGAAGCCATTTTAGATTAGATTCAACTTTCACTAATTGCACGGATAATGAATACACCATGAATGGGTGGAGATGATGGGATGGGCACTAGAAGCGGCACCTGATAAAATGGGTTTTAAACGTCTGGGACGTGGAGATGTGAGACTCTCTGGCTGGTGACATCTTCCTACTATGGTCCTGGTTTAAATTGTGCAACAGAAAGACGTGTCCTTGGTCCGTGGCGCTGGATCGGTGACCCAACGTCCCGCCGGCGCTGCGCCGTGTCCACAACACCATCTATGAGCGTCATGGCTTGATATTGTTAAATACGAACTAAATCTCAGGGCTAGAGTGCTGATCTGGGACCAGTTTTGCCCTGGAAATAATCGCGAATCAAAACTGGCACCCGCACTCTCTCCAGCATAATTCGCTAACGCAGCGGCACAAATGTAATTATCTGACTGGGGTCCTGTGGTCTAAGCTGCTGCCTGCATTGTTAGTGCTGTTGCATTGTGGGTTAGGGTTATTAGTTTTGTTTTGTGTATGCTAAGAACACATTATTATTTACAGCATTGATATGGGAACGGTTAGGGTTCGCTCTCTTGTCCAGGGACTGAACAACAGAGTTCTTCGCCTTGTCGACGTAGGGGTTAGAACCAGCGACCGTTCTTTTACCAGCCCAACACTGAACACTGTGGCTTCCCTGCCATCCCACTACTTTTTCAGCTAAACCTTTGTCCTCTGTCTCTCAGCACTGTCAAAAAGGATTAAATCTTTCAAAATATTTCATGAAAACAGAAAAAACCTTGCAGGGCAGGGGGAAGTCTGAACTCGCTAGAGAGTCACTAGTCTTGCTGAAAGTTTTTTCTATTATAACTATTATAATTTTGTTGAAAAATATTTAAAAGGTTTTACTTGATGTGTGATTTTTTTTTTTGTTGAATACATGCACTTCTAATAAGTAGCTCTGGATAATAGGCTTCTGCTAAGTGACCACAATGTGTGATCCTGATTGTGTTGCAGTTAGCCATGATGATCCTCCCAGAGGATGAGAACTTCCTACTGGTTTTCCGCAGGGAAGCACCTCTTGACAACAGTGTTGACTTCATGAAGGTAAGGGGGAGTAAGGCTTCTGCTGGTCATAAATGACCCAGGGCACCTCAAGGTACACATGGAGATCATAAAGCAGGAGATGGGTACAAGCAGGTAATATCTCCACCATGGCCTGTGATTGGCTGCGTGGGCTTCGCCATGTTTAAATTAGCCTTTTTTATCATCAGTGCTTTTACGGATAACCAACCTGAAACCCAACAAGGGCTTATGCACCGTGGCTAGGAAAAACACTTTAGTAGGGTTCAAACTTAGGAAGAAACCTAGTGAGGAACCAGACTCTGAGGGGTGGCCAGTCCTCTACTGGCTGTGCCAGGTAAATCTAATCCTTTCAGTTCTATTCTATAAGGAAGACGATATTTAATTACCTTTAATTTATTAAATCTAATCCTTTCAGTTCTATACTATAAGATAGACAACATTTAATTAGAATGATCTTTGTTGTTTGTTGTTGCTTGGTCAGATAAACCAAACTTTTGCCAGGGCAGATATATGGAGGATTGGGTCTGACTGAAAGCCCTCCATCCAGATGACATCGCCCAGATAAACATATCCTTTTCCTACTAAATCCACTGGTTATGAAACCGCTTGTCCCTTGTCTCTGCAGATCTGGAGAAAGTATGATGCAGACAGCAGTGGGTACATATCAGCCGTGGAGCTGAAGGTAATGTTTCCTGACATCATTCCCCAAACACATTCACTAACAATCCCCCCCAAAAACAAAAAATAGGGCAGGAGGGGTTGCCTTAGTATTTTCATAATTGTTCAGAATGGGAGTGAAAGACAACATTAGGGCGAAGAGCTGTGCTTTCCTATTGACAAAGGATTAGATAGTTTTAATCTATTACACATTTGGTCCAAACTAAATATTAAGGTACGGCGCTTTCCACAGTGGACGCTCATGGGCCGTCCTGACGTCTGCTGAAAGCCATCGTTGTCAAAGTTTCTCTGTGGCATTATCTCATGTCATTCAACTCAATTTGTCTTGTGCAACTGCTCAGATTATCTGACTCATGAGGGTCTGTTTTGGTGTAATTCTAAATTATACACTTGTCAAGCTTCGACAAATTGGATTTGACTGAAAATCCATGCACTCATTGAATAAAGAAATGATTCTTTTGAAATTTATTTTCATTCCCCTTGTATCAGGGCTTCCTGAAGGATCTGTTCCAGGAGCACGGGAAGGCTGTGTCCCCCAGCAAACTGGACGAATACACAGACACCATGGTAAAAAAGGAGCACTTGCTACGCCCCCTAAATGAAAGTATAGCACTTTGTAGGGCATAGGGTTCCATTTAGGACACGTCATGTGACTTACATTATCTCTCCATCGTGCTGCGGTAGAGTTATGTAAAGCACTACCCTAATCAACCCCACGTGACCGTGTCTTTCTAAAGAAGTCCTAATCAAAGTAATCTTGGCTGTGTTACCGAGTATCTCTCAGGACATCAGAAGTAGCCTTCCCGTCGTTGCAAGTCGATTTCTACCCAACATCAGCCGGCCCTGCCTACTGCACATGGTGTGTCAAGTGTCTGTGTAAGATATGCGTATCCATGAGGCATGTGCACCTGTCAAAATGGAGTCTCGATATCCCATCGCTCGTTGGCTGTTATTGCCAATTTATAGCCCTCAGGTTGGTTCCATTCTCTTGTAACACTTCCTCTTGCTTGAAATGAACTTCCCTGACAGCCATTCACTCGAAAATGACTTTCGCCCACTGCCAGATGTGGTCTTTCTCCTCTTTCGTTTAGTTCGTCTGGCTGTTCTGTCCCAAAGGGTATCTTAATCTCTATATAGTACACACTGCTTTTAATCATAACCAGGTCCAAATTAGGGCACCATGTAGGGAGTAGGGTGCCACTTGGGCCACAAGCAGGGCTGTGTTGTGATAGCCAATGGCCACTCATCGTCTGCGCTGTATTAATCATCTCCACCAACAGACTCCCCAGGCTGAGACACTATTCAATTACCTTAGTCTGGAGGGACCCTGTCACACCCCTAACACCAATTCTGCCTGTCTCACCCTAATTCCGTCCCCCACGCTACTGCTTGTATGTGGCTCCCCTGGCCTTGTCTGGCAGCACTCTGTGTAGCCCAGCGTCTGATGTTCATTGTTAAAAGAGGTACTGATGTCAACATGTCTAGGGGATGTTGTCATTTTGCTTCAGTGGAGTTTTCGGTCCAATACCAGACAAAGATTTCCAATGGGTCTTTAAACATTGACGTTCTGGAAACATTGACATTCTTTTTTTTCTTACAGATGAAAATCTTTGACAAAAGCAAGGATGGCTGCTTGGATCTGAACGATTTGGCCAGGTACTTTAGCCATTTGTCTGCAGTAGTATCAATACCTTGTCAATACTGCTGTTTTGCTTGGATCGAACTGCAGTTTATTGAATGTCTTCATTTAGGATCCTGGACCTTAAAGAAAACTTCATGCTACAGTTCCAAATGAATGTGAGTCAAACTGATCTGTATTCTAAAGCTATTTATTAACTGGGTGGTAACCGGTTTATATTAGTAATAAGGTATCTCTTGGGGTTGTAGTATATTACCAATATGCCACAGCTACACTATGTGATATCTTGGGGCACTCCGCGATGCATTTTTCCTAAGAACAGCTCCTAGCTGTGGTAAATTGGCCATAAACCACACCCCCTAATGCGTTATTTTTGAAGTACAGAGTACTGCAAAGTCAACTGTTATCATTGGTTTATATAATCTTGAATCTACTCCGTTTCCAGGCCATCAGTCATGAAGAAAGAAAAAGAGACTTTGAGAAAATATTCAATCACTACGATGTTGTGAGTACGGTGTCTAGGCAACATTTGGATGTCTGAATTGGATCTGCAGGTCTTAAAACATAATTAGGCTTGTTCCAACAAGGATCTGGGTCTTCCAGCTGAATGGGAGACATTTTGCGTGATGCTCTTTGAATGAGCCCTGTGTGCTGTGTTCTCTGCTCCCCCTGGGTTAGAGTCAGACCGGAGCTTTAGAGGGAGCGGAGGTGGACGGCTTTGTGAAGGACATGATGGAGCTGGTCCGGGTGAGCAATATCAGACTATATTTTTATGAATGATGCGTATTTTCGGTGTCCTTTGCCGTTTATACGTACTTTCTGTGTCATTTCGCTACACTGGCCTAAAAAAAAAATATTAAAGAATTTGCTGAACGTCAGAGGCCAATGGCCAGCCCAACAAAGTTAATTCAAATCGTCTTATTACGAAACAAATTCCTACAAACCAGCTCTGCGTAACGGGAAGCACCTCTTTAACTCTGGTTCTTATTCCAGCCCAGCATCACTGGTCCCGAGCTGGACAAACTGAGGGCTGTTCTGCTGGGCCACTGTGACATGAACAAGGACGGGAAGATCCAGAAGAATGAGCTGGCACTGTGTCTGGGGCTGAAACCCAACAAGGTTTAGTCCCCCTCCCCATCAATGCCCAGTTTATCGACGTCCTTAACAGGCCTCGTTTGCCCGGGTCTTGTCCATTTCACATCTGAGGTTGCATTGAGGCTTCTTTCCAGTACAAAGCAAAGAATAGAAATATGACAGCTGACGGTGTGTGCACGTTGTGAACATGTGGCATGGTGCTTAAGTATATCCGTTGTGTTTTTTCATGTGATAAAGTTTACGGAATACAGATGTTACTTGGTGAACGGCAGGAAAGACTTCAAGAATTTCTTCTAGATGATGCTTCTCTTCCTAGTTTTTTGTGTCGACCACTGTATTTATTAACCAAGTTTTTTGTTTTAATATATTATTCATGAAATTATTATAACCATTTGAGAATGATGAATAAACCAAGAATAGCGGGACTTGGTATCTTGTATGCTAATATGAATATCTTTCTCTTCCATAATGGACGTGAAACAGCCCTGCATAATGTCTATGACTGCCCGTAGCGTTTTGCTGTTGTGTTGTTTTGCTAAGTAGACATTATAGTAGCTTATGTCCACTACGCGGGGTGTGACACTAAACACTTACTGGCCTTAAAGACCACAGCACATCATCCATGGAGGAAGCAGTAACAGACTGCATGACTTCTTCTAAAGCGCAAACAGGATCTCTTAGGGCACTCAATCAAGTGTAATTGCACAGCCCTGAAAGGCGTACAGGAATTGTTGCCCAAATGACAGCATATTCCCTTTTTAGTGCACTATTTTGACTAGGTCCAGGGAGGGAATAGGGGGACATTTGGTCCCCAGACAGGGGCCAGGGCTTCACAAACACCAGCTGGCAATCTACTCAGTGCTGTAGCTGTTATCTTAGTTGTCTTTATTGAAGCGCTATCAAATGGCGCCTTATTTGTGGTTCACTACTTTTGACCAGGACCCACAGGGACTAGGGTGTCATTTAGCACACAGGTCTGTCCTACAGTTGTAGGGTGAGTATAGTCCCTAGGCTGTTGGCCAGACGACCGAGGGACAACATGCTTTCATTTTGATTATGGTAGATGTGTTGTTATCTCACTTACTGACTAGGTTTTTCTGTACGCCAGTTCATATGCAATCCAAATTTGTTTTGTACAACTTGAATGTAAGCAGTCACTGTTCTATGCCCCATGCAAATGTACCTTTGCAAAACAGACAAGCGGATACACTTGCATTCTTTAATCTCTCATCATCCACTTTAGCATGATTTAGCAGAGGCTCTCATCCAGGGTGTCTTACATTAGTGAGTGCAGGCATTTTCTCACCGGCCCGCTATGAGAATCAAACCTACAACCCTTTGGGTGGTCGCAAGCACCATCTACCAACTGAGCTATGCACGGCGATGTTGTGCGGCCTCTCCTAATGTCCCTTCAGCAGGCTCACTATTAACGTCAGTAGAAAAACAAACCCCTTAAAACTATGAATACTGCATTGGGCTCTGTTAGAAGATACACGACAGTACTTGGGTGAATGTTGGAGTGACAATTAAGTATTTTGGGAATGAAAACCCATTCCCAAATAACACCCTATTCCCTATAAAAAGTGCACTTTGACTGGGGGCCTTGGAGCTCTGGTCAGAAGTAGTGTACTAGACTATATGGAATAGGGTGTGTAGAAGTGATGAAGGGAACACAGCTTGTGCTTCAGTTGAGAGTTTAGGTCTCCATAGAAACACATTCATCCAGGAATGGCCTGGGGTGGGGGGGGGTGTTGTGCCTTCTAAAAAGATTTTTATAGCTAGTCACATCTATCTTTTAATAAGGGCGAGACAAGTATTTCATAATCCTGTTTTATTCAAGAGTGTGTTCTATACCCTATAAGAACTAAAGTGTTCATATTAAACTGTTATACAGAATATTGTAGGACTGCAGAAGAAGCTTTCCTCAAAGGATGTGATCAGACCACAAGCACTCACACAGGATATTACATGAAAGAACGCTTCACACAGGATGTCATGTAAAATTAACCACAGTATACCATTTACTGGACATGAAAGGGCAATTCAGACTTGAATAACTATTGCCTAATTCAATTTTTTTGTTGAATTAAGCCCACATTGTGTCTTTATCTCAAGTCTGTATTGGGCCCTATGTCAATCACAAAGCTCATCTGAGGGTAAGTGTAACATAAATCATGTTGCACACGTAGAGATCAATCATTTCTGCAAATTAAAACATACAAAATATAGAAAGTCAGCAAATAAAATTGGACCAGCTATGGCATGCATGAGGACAACAGTTGTGAGTATCTTATGTGCCCTATCTCCTACATATGTTTTAATAGAAACAACAGCAGGTAATTGACATGAAAATGAGAACAGATGGCATTGAGATGCCCGTGTTTGCATGATTATCTGATTTCTGACAGCTTCCTGTCTGTTTGTCTGACCTACTTGTGTGTTGTCTTTAAGGAGGTTTTGGTTCTGACAGTTATCTGTTTGTCTATCTAAGAGGGAGGTTTCTATTCTGATAGCTACCTGTCTGTCTGTCTTAGAGGGAAGTTTCTCTTCTGAATGCTGTCTGTTTGTCTTAGAGGTAGGTCTTTCTTCTGACATCAACGTGTCTCTCTTCACTACCTGTCTATCAGTTTTTCAGTCTTAGAAGTAGTTTTCTCTTCTGACAGCTACCTGTCTGTTTATCTTAGAGGGAGATTTGTCTTTTGACAGCAACCTGTCTGTCTTAACTACCTGTCTGTCTCAGTAGGAGGTTTCTCTTCAAGTCAGACACAACATGTGTGTGCATGGCTAACAGCGCTCTGCTAAAGCTTTCATTTAGGGTGTTTGGTACTGGTGGACCCAGTGGGTAGAGCGTAGTGCTTGCAACTCCAGAGTTGTGGGTTTTGGTTCCCACCAGGGACCAGTGGGAAAATGTATTCACTCAGTACTATAAATCGCTGCAGATGAGAGTCTCCTGAATGACCTAAATGTAAATAGTAAAATGGATGATATGCAATTAAAGGATACACGTTTTTCCACTTTAAAGCAGAAATTCTGTCTATTTCACAGTGGCATATGCATCTGGCATAAAATAGTGACTGCTTAAATTGTACAAAACAAATTTGGATTGCATAAGAACTGGCTTGTAGAAAACCCTACATTCAGTGTGAAGTTACAGCAGTGGGACTTCGCATGGCGCATCTGCTGTTACAATACAGTTCAGTAAAGCCACAATAAAGTGGGAAGTCGGAACCCTTAACCAGTAGCTTTAAATTGAATTCTTCTTTGCTGGTAGTTGATTGGTCGAAAACATATTAGAGAAGAAAACTTAAAACCCCGACTGATAATACATCCCACTCTGAATAATGAATTTGCATTCCATTTGTTCAGGCTGTCTTTGAATTATGCTGTTTTCCGCAACGACAAAAGATGCAGACATGGATTCATGGCACTGTGAAAAAATGGGTGCTGTGAAAAATCATTCAGAGAAGTATTACGACGTTTCCTATTTGAGCTGACTAGCGGGGTTGTGGAGAATTTTCTAACATGCTCTAGACATGTTTTAACTATTGCATTGTTGTCAATAGCAAATAATGACACGTTAAAATGTGTCTATATATTTTCTCTGTATCATACAAAATACAAATTCAAAAAACGGTTTTGGAGACCCACACAGAGAAACACGCAAACACTCCTTGACTGTGTCTAACTAATTGCTTGAATGAATGAATGAAACAGCCAGGTATACAGCGCTTGCTCTTTTTTTTAACTGTTTTTCAGTAAAACGTCATGTTCAATGTATTACTTCAACATAATGGGGTTTAAAATGTAGCCAATATAATATACATTTCTATACGTTTTATACAACGAAGAACAAAAACATGCCTCATATCACTTACACTATTATCTTTTAAAAGGTTTTGTTTATTAGGTTAATTCGAGACATTTTTATGGGCAATGGAGACATCTCGTAGTGATACGAGTTCGTCATTTTAATTTGCTCTAAATGGCCATTCTAGAAAAAACTGTCCAAACTAAACATTACCGTTGGAGACATCTTATGGCCCCAAAATGTTTCTTCCCATTTTAATAGCTCACCGTAGGTGAGATGTATTTTTAACTACTCAGATGCTATGCATATGTTGTCCGCTAGATGTCAAAAGTGTCCTTCAAATCTGAACAATAAGAGCTTTATGCGGGACCACGTTCATATTCATGCCGCTGCTCTCGTCTGTTCTTGCTCCAAGTCATTTTTAGTTTTAAGATTTTCATGAACAGTTGTATTTCTTATGCACATCCCTTATTCTGCTGCGTGTGAAAGTAGTAAACACGATGAGTTGAAAGACACAAATCGGTTGTTAAAAGAGTGGCTTCACTATCAAACTCTCTAGCAAAAGGCAGTAAGCGAACACACATCAAAGCCAGGAGGCGGGGGTTTAGAGAACGGGATCAACAATCCAGGAGCGCGCGCTCGTGTACCTCTGTTCTGTCTCCAGACTCGAATCAGTTAAAACTGCCTCGCATGAAGAGCTTCTGAGACGCTCAGCTGTGCCGGAATTTGCCTTGGACGGATCTCTTTGTTTTTCATGAGGAATATCTGGAACCTATTGGATCTATAACTACATATGTATCCTCAATAACATACATTTCGGAATTATTTTATTTGGGGAACCATGAATCGTGAGTGGAGAAGAAGCGTTTTAAATCTAGTAGGCGACTATTCTCTCACCTCTCCTGTGCGCAAGAGCTTTGACTGAGCGGATCAAGCTAAAAGCTTGAGCGAGTTATTAAAAATAAAACTGTGTATTTAAGGTCACGAAATTTGTACTTGTTGTGGGATTAGTCCACTTAAGTGAAAAGGACTGGTTGTTCGTATTAACCCTTTAAAAAGACGAGCTTTCGCACAACTCTTCAAGAGCTGTCCAGTTTGACTGTCCGACTGACCAGCACGGCTGTCCAGGAAAATGGAGGCTGTTAGTATTGAAAAAGAATGCAGTGCGCTCGGGGGACTTTTCCAAAGTGTCATTGGTGATATGAAAGTAAGCCAAACCTATTCATTCTATAGAATATTGTTTATTATTGCTATGTAATTAACACACAGGTGGAGTTCATAATTCTATTAATAACTAATCCAGAAATCTAGTCTGCAGGAATGAATTATCACTAACGTTTGCGAGGCTACGCTGACTTTAGATAGCTCGCCAACTTGTTGAAGTGTACCTGTCTGTCAATTTTTGACAGTTGCCCAAGATATTGACAAGGTAGCTATGTGTAACATATTAAAAAACACTTGCGTCATCATCATTGCTTGACTCTATAGCTTGCTCTTATAGACCAGAGTAGGTCAAGACAACTGGCGAAGAATATTCAAGTTTATCGGGTCAAACATTAAGAGTGAAATTAGTTTTTAAGTAAATGTGGGTCAGATTTGTGCCCTTGAAGCAAATGACGCAATTTAGCCTGCTAGCTTTGCATTCACATCTGTTCTGAGTATTAAAGGAATGCTGAGCATCCTGATGGCCTTTCGGGCTTGTACATTAGGGTACTGGACAGGTCAAATGGCAGTTTACCGGTCAAACACTTCCACAGCCAGTTTGTGCTCTTGTGTGTGTTTGTGTGTGAAGCAGATAAAATATGTGCTGAGGTGTTTTGCAGCCCAGTCGTTTGAAAGCATTGTTATTGAGGGAAGCTTGTTGAGGTTATTGTTCAGCAGGGGGTCTTTGTCTTCAAGGTTCCTAAATTATTTAACGCTGATGCAAAAGGAGCTCTGTGTGCGCGCGTGTGTGATCCAATCCTGTTTTGAAGAGAACTGACTGGACTCCCCTCGTTTTTTATGGCGAATTCAGCCTTTCTCCCTGTCTCCCCCACATACTTCCCCCCTCCCTCCCTCTCTCTCTTTATCTATCTATCTATCTATCTCTCTCTCTATATATATATTATTTTATTATTAAATCTATTATTTTTTATTTAAAGGGCTTTTTTGGCATGGGTAACATTTGCTTACATTGCCATAGCAAGTGGGAAAAACTAAAAGCTTAGTTTAAAACCACAGAGAATACAAAAATAACATTAATATTGAAATATTCTAATGCTAAGTAAACATTACACACAATACATTTTGAGTATTATATAACTTGCAATGTTCAGAATGTTTAAAATGTGCCAATATCAATTATCAGTAGGCATGACAAGAGAATACAAATACATTGATTCATACTGGTTAGGTTCATAATGTTTGCACTCTACTGGTTGCCGTTTTGTCAGGCAATGGGTCACCAGTCTTACCATGGAGACTTCACAAATACATATAAAATGTTTGATTTGATTCCAAATACTTTGTGTCTTTATGGTCTGAGGGAAATTTGTATGTATCTCTGCTCTGGTCATACATTTGGCAGGAGAGTAGGATGTGCAGCTCAGTTTCCACCTCATCTTCTGTACATTGTGCACATAGTTGGTCTTTTTTCAAGAGCCATGTCTTCCTATGGTGACCTCTTCTGATAGCAAGGCCATGCTCTGCTAGTCTGTACATAGGTAAGGTGTTTCTTAATTTTTGGTCAGTCATTGTGCTCAGGTATTCTAGCACTGTGTGCTCTCTGTTTTGGGCAAGGAGGAGGACATTTTACCGTGTCAAATACTTTATGTTTTCATATGATTTGCTTTGGTCCCACAGTCTTTTATCCCAGAGGCCCTATGGGGTCTGTTTTGTTCTGTGAACTAACCCCTAAAACCAACTGATTTAGGGGGCTGTTCTCCCTGTCCCTCTCTGGTATTGAGGTAGCCTATAACTTAGCACAGGGTGACATTCCTAAGGTCACTAATCCTAACCAATCAGTGTCAAAATTCCCATGAATACCTTCATCTTACCCTATCAGATGCGAGTGTAGACTCAGTCATTCCCTACTATATTTTGCTATTGCACAAGGCCTTAATTTTGTAAAAATAACCATGCCTTTAATGATCAGGGATCAATTCTCCCTCTGCGTTTTAATGATGTTGTTTTGTTGTTCTGACCAGTGTTTTGTCCCATTAAAACAGGATGTTCCATTAATGTTTCCGGAATCTGTGTTTTTGTTTGGACAGAGCAGTTATCCAATCTGGGAAGACTTCATCAGCAAGGCTGGGAAACTGCAGTCTCAACTCAGGTGAGTCCTTGTGGCCCAGTGGCCCTGCACTTCATGCTGGTGGCCCCGTAATGGAACACACCTGTCTTAAACTGTTCAACCACGTTAGCCTTAGTCAAGTGTGTGTGTGTGCGCGTGTGCGTGTGCGTGCATACATGCGTATGTCTGTCTGTCTGTTAGGTTTTATGATCGTGAATCCATTGGTTTAACGGTCCTTTGTACTCACTGCATAAACCTTCCCCTAATGGAGAATCCTTTTAAGAACTGCTTTAGGTTCCATTTTGTTCTTTAACTTTGATGCTATCGTTGACCGTATAGCAGTGTTTTATTGATTTCAAGGGAAGCGGGCCCCATAAATAGCTGACGGCTCATGGCACACCCTGAACGCCAATACCGGCCATTGCGGCGGATCTTGGCGATCTCGGCTGTTTCTGGGTGGAATTGTGGAGCATCTGCAGCAGACTGGCCAACGATTGAGCATAGCTGTTGCTGGCTAACAGTTAGCTATTCAAAGGGCTGGACCAGTTGCGCTAAAACCTCTCCTGGTGGAACCCCAGACGTCTGTTGTACAGAACCAGCTCACCTGAGTTGTAGTAGTAAAGGGCTTGGTAAATAGTAGAAAACCTGATTCCAATGTGTGCTAGCTCTGGATGACGTCTAATACGTGGAAGGGCCCGGGGGTCCCCGGTTGAGGTTTGAGAAGCACTGGGCTAGGGCGTTTCCATAGGCTGGCTGTCCCAGTCCAGACCCCGGCCATTCTCACCACCCTGGGATGGATCTGGAATTAGAGGGCAGCTGTGGCTACAGCCGCACTGAAGTCTCTCTGTAATGAAAACAAGAAGCAGTTGCTAATAGTTTGGCGCCATTGTCCTCTTTGTTAAGCGCACTGGTCTGAGGCCGGCGGTGTCCCACCCCGGCCCCCTCTCGCCCAGGCTGGCGTGGCCCGCATGCCCACCTCACTGTGATCTTTGCTGGGTTGGAATTGAAGGGCATGTTGGGTGGCTGCGGCCGGTCTGTGATGTAACGCTAGGCTAGGTTTAAGTGCCCTGTAATTCAGCTGTACTCCACGCTGCCTGGTTCCTAATGGGAAGTTTCCTAATTATAGCTGCTTTTTGTGACAAAATGCGGTCAAATATTTCCTTCCCACAACGGGCTTTTACAACTTGGCCCGACGTGAAGTTTCTGCTGTATGTCAGTCAGTGTGCATTACTGTGTAGTCTCTAGGCGGTATGACTCCCAAATGGCACCCTAATCCCAGTGTCCCCTCTGCAGCCTGTTCAAAAACAGCACACTAGACAGGGAATAGGGTGTGATCAGGGATGCAGAGTTTTACTCTAACAAGCCTGTCGTCATCCCAGATAGAGTTGAGATGCCACGGGGAATCACAGGCCGTTTCCCACCCCACTCGTAGTTTCAATGTCAATTTCAAAGGAAAACATTGGAATTGGATCAGTCCGGGGGTTTAAATAGAACATCACTGTATATTTGGGGTTTCAGTTACGGGCTGGTCCACAAGTGGTGCACTGTGTTTGACCACGCCACGTGGTCAAAAGTAGTGCAGTACATAGGGAAGGATGCAATCTGTGGATATGTAGAACCGTGGAGAATGTCTGGGCTGTTCAGACCTGTCTTGTAGATACTTGAAGAAGGACTTTTAATGTAGAGAGGGGACTAATGGATCATTGTCAGGCCACCTTCTGCTGAACTACCAGGGGATTCCAGGGGAGCTGGGGAAGGACCAGGTGACAGAACCTACCAGGGGATTCCAGGGGAGCTGGGGAAGGACCAGGTGACAGAACCTACCAGGGGAGTCCAGTGGAGCTTGGGTAGAACCAGGTGACAGAACCTACCATGGGAGTTTTTTGGAGCTGGTGTAGGACCAGGTGATAGACCTATGAGGGGATTAGAGTGGAGCTGGTGTAGGACCAGGTGATAGACCTATTAGGGGATTAGAGTGGAGCTGGTGTAGGACCAGGTGATAGACCTATGAGGGGATTAGAGTGGAGCTGGTGTAAGACCAGGTGATAGATCCTCTTTATCCAGATTCTGCCTTTGGTGGAGATTTGTTGCAGGTGTTTTCTGAA
>JACXGI010002136.1:0-29790 GCA_016801175.1 Esox masquinongy
TCTAATTTTCTGAGATACTGAATTTGGGGTTTTCATTAGTTGTCAGTTATAATCATCAAAATTAAAAGAAATAAACACTTGAAATATATCAGTCTGTGTGGAATGAATGTATACATTATACAAGTTTCACTTTTTGAGTGGAATTACTGAAATAAATCAACTTTTTGATGATATTCTAATTTTATGACCAGCACCTGTAGTGTAATTACTGTTACGCATGCAGGTACACTGTATGTGCGTTTGTGTTTTTCCCCTCCTGCCGTTTCCCCAGGTGTCTCTTATGTTCCTGATTGTGCTCGTTGGTGTTTCCCACCTGGCAGTCATGAGTGCAGGGCCTGACTGCTGAGGTGGACCAATCAGTGGACACCCCTCCTAATTGCACCACCTGTTCCTTTTTCCATTACCCAATCACATCACACATCCCCTGGTTTAAAAACCCAGTCAGTTGGTTCACCCAGAGAGACTCTTTTGATTTACCCCACATGGACATAGACACTCTTGAGATACATACCTTTTTTGATAGACAGACACTTTGGTCATACATACATCATGTAGTTTAGCACATACATCTCACTTTGTCCTGTTTCATGTGAGTATGTATTTCTGTAGTGTTTTGTTTGGTGTTGTCTAGTCAGTTGTTTGCTGTGTGCTGTTTAGTCCTTGTTCAACCTGTGTTTTTGTTTGTCCCTGTGTCCCTGGGAAAAGGGGTTTTTAGCAAGTCGCCCTTGGGCATACACAACCCGTAGGAAAACTTTGTCTAAAAACACTAGTTAGATCTGAGCGGACCACCCACTGTATTTTTGTATTGGTTAGTAGTCAGCTAAGCGGTTCTTGAGGCAGGCAAGTTCAGTTTAGTTTAGTTTAGTTTGGATCAGCCCCTTTTCCCTACCCCCTTTACCGTGTGTTTATAATAAATGTTTTAAATTTGACGGTAGATTTGGTTGTCTGTGTCGTTTTTTCCTCAATGTTCCTGTTCACTACACCACTTTGCATGAGTTTTATGTTACGGGTCTCTGTAACATCCACCCTAGACTGCTAGAGCCACAGGGTTCGTAACAATTACATAGTCAGGTATTGCATAGTCAGTGTCAGTCACCAGCATATAACATTATCAATCATTAATCACTATACAGCAAGAGTGTCCAATCCTATTATCTCAATCAACTTTGGTTGTCTAACAGAGGATGATTTGGGATCGAACAGGCAAGAGGTTCTAGCAAAACATAACAGCAACCCTGGTGATTGGCTATAGGCGAGGGTCATCATGACATAGTCGAAATAGTAAAAAGCTTCCCAAGCCAGAATCGCTTAGCTCAGCCAAGCTCAGCCTTCCGCTGCACAAATCGATGTCGACGCTACATATCGATTAGAAATAAATGGGTGTTGGGCGCGTTGCTTTAGTTGGTGTTGTGAGGTCCTGGCTGGGGTGCATGTAAGCTCTATGCGCCTGGGGGCCACAGTCAGGGCCTGACCACAGAGTTGCCTCTAGGCATCTCTGCGCTGCTGTTTTGATTGTCCCCAATAAGAGGCAGCTGCACCACGTTGCCTCTAATTAGGGACCCTATTTAAGTTGCCCTTTTGGACCTCAGTTGTGGATCATTGTTTGTGCCAGGTGTATTGTGCCTCAGTTTGCGGTTTGCCTTTCCTTTTATTTTTGTGCGTTATAAGAAAAGGATATTTCCCTCTGCGCCTCGCGTCGTGTCTGCCTTCGACCGTGACTGAATGAATCACCACCAACCCAGGACCAAGCGGAGCTGGACCATGGGGGAACTCCTCAGAGAAAAGGATTGCGTCACCGAGAAGGAGTACCTCCGTGGTCTAGCTCTAGACCCCTTCCGGGATCTAGGGTGGCAGCGATGCCGGGGGACACCGCATTGGCGTTCCCGAGCACAGGTTCAGCAGCCAGCCCAGGAGACCCCCATGAAATGTTTTGGGGGGGGCTGTGTGTCCTGTGCGAGGGATGGGAAGTGGTGCCCCTGCCACCAGACCAGTGGGGGCTTGTTGAAGAGCTCCTATCAGGAGCAGGGGGAGCAGGAGCACCTAGAGGAAGACGAGGGGCTCCTGCCACCGCACTCGTGGGGGGCTCTGGGACGAGCCCTGTTGAAGAATTATGCAGCTGTTGAAGAAATTAATTGTTGCACCTGCCACTGACTGTGCTGCACAAAAGTAAACATTTCCCATGGTCGATTGCTCTATTTTCTGTCATTAAACCTACTAGGAAAGAAATGCTCTCATGGGAGTGAGCGGGGAGTTTTCCAATTAGGAGCATCCAATGGGAAATTTTTAAGGGTGGGGTTGAATCTCAAATCACATACTACATACTACGTACTACAAGTACTTTGCAGATGATGGTAAAGTATGTACTTTAGAGTATAATAAGCTAGCATGCCAGCATTGGGAAAGATTGGGACATACAACAACTAGGTTAGGAACTAGGCACTACCTCATCATAAAATTGCGTCTCAACATTAGATTTTTCCATGCATTAACATCATGCCAAGTTTTAATATTTAGCTTGACACCACTAAGCATTGAGTAAAACTGACTTAACCTTTCTTATGAAGTTTACTTCCACCACAAATAGCATCTATAAACTGTATGGCTTTTGCCACTGGTCGTTTTAATAGCTTATAAGCCAGTAATATTGGTATCTTGCTACTTGGAATAGTCATAGGAATTGAGCAATAGCTAACGAGACTGAGGACGACCTTTACACTGCCAAGGCTATTTAATTTTGTGGTATAACAATGTTTTTTGTGGGTTTTATAGTCATGCAATCATTTCTTTTTTTAGGTGTTCAGCTCTCATTATTTCTAGTGACAAATGATCTGTATCGGTTGCTACACTGTCAAATTATGTTGATGGATTTATTTGTGCTGGGACTTGAATTAAGTCAACAGGCTACTGCTATTGTCGTTTCTAAATACACAGATCCATTGGCAAATGACCCTCAATGTTTATTGAGGGTTCTGATGTTGTTAAAGTCTTCCTTGGGTTATTACATCTTTAATTAAATAGTTTCTATTACTACAAGATATTAGGGTAGGCCTACAGTATGTATCAAATGTATGGCAGAACTGGTGTAACTGAGTTAGGTTTGTAGGCCTCCTTGCTCACACATGCTTTTTCAGTTCTGCCCACAAATTTTCTACAGGATTGAGGTTAGGGCTTTGT
The DNA here is from genome assembly GCA_016801175.1 of Esox masquinongy. Lineage (NCBI taxonomy): Eukaryota > Metazoa > Chordata > Actinopteri > Esociformes > Esocidae > Esox > Esox masquinongy. Next base: position 3,175 of record JACXGI010002136.1, read on the forward strand.
GATGGCCTCTCCAATACCTTGACTTTGTTGTCCTTAAGCCATTTTGCCACAACTTTGGAATTATGCTTGGAGTCATTGTCCATTTGGAAGACCCGAGCATTAACTTCCTGACTCATGCCTTGAGATGTTGATATATATCCACCTAAGTTTCCTTCCTCATGATGCCATCTAATTTGTGAAGTGCACCAATCCCTCCTGCAGTAAAGCACCCCCACCACATGATGCTGTCACCCCCGTGCTTCACAGTTGGGATGGTGTTCGTCGGCTTGCAAGCCTCCAGCTTTTCCTCCAAACATAACGATGGTCATTATGGCCAAACAGTTCAATTTTGGTTTCATCAGACCAGAAGACCACAGGACATTTCTCCAAACAGTACAATCTTTGTCCCCATGTGCAGTTGCATACTGTAGTCTGGCTTTTTTATAGCGGTGTTGGAGCAGTGGCTTCTTCCTTGCTGAGCGGCCATTCAAGTTATGTCAATATAAGACTTGTTCTACTGTGGATTTGGATACTGTTTTACCTGTTTCCTCCAGCATCTTCACAAGGTCCTTTGCTGTTGTGCTGGGATTGATTTGCACTTTTCGCACCAAAATATGTTCTCTAGGAGACAGAATGTGTCTCCTTTCTGAGCGGTATGATGGCTGCGTGGTCACATAGTGTTTATACTTGCATACTATTATTTGTACAGATGAACATGGTGCCTTCAGGCGTTTGGAAATTGTTCATAAGGATGAACCAGTCTTGAGGAGGTCTACAATTTTTTTTTAAAACCTTGGTTGATTTTTAAAAAAAATCCCCATGATGTCAAGCCAAGTGGCACTGAGTTTGAAGGTAGGCCTTTACATCCACAGGTTCTGTCCTCCAATTGACTCAAATGATGCTTATTAGCCAATTAGAAGCTTCTAAAACCATTATTTTCTGGAATTTTCCAAGCTGATTAACGGCACTGTTAACTTAATGTATGTAAACTTCTGATTCACTGGAATTGTGATATAGTGAATTAAAAGTGAAATAATTTGTCTGTTAACAATTGTTGGAAAAATAACTTGTGTCATGCTCAAAGTAAATGTCCTAGCCAACTTGCCAAAACTATGGTTTGTTAACATGACATCTGTGGATTAGTTTTAATGACTTCAATCAATGACTTCAATCACTTCCGACTTCAACTGTAGTGATCGTAAGGACTCCTTTATATCATCTGTATAATTTCATTTAATTCAATTAATCTTTACAGTTCCAGCAGCTGCATAGCGCTTGGCATAGTCTCCCAGGTCCTCCCAGGTCTGGCCTCACTTTTTAGCTATGTGCTCCTCTATAAACCTCCAGACCAGAGGTGTAGGTTTCATTATACATGACTGGGACATGTCCCCCCACATTTTGAAAATGGCATTTTGTCCTCCCCCCAGTTTTTATTAACCAAACTCTATTATAAGAAAAGCTTAAACTCTTTAGAATGGTGTGGTGGCAGTACAGTAAGCAATTGCGTAATTCGAATCAGACTGGCTTTAGGACCACACGCAGGCACTTTGCTTTAAGGTAGTTGCTGGAACGGTTTGGTTGCTGTGGAGACTACAGTTGCTACTAGCAACTGTGAAATCTGTTTTGTTTGCTAGCCAGAAAACGGTCGAGATTACACTGTTCACCTCACTCACAGCTAACACCAAGATGACACCAACCAAGACGAGACCATAGACTGTAAAAACAATATGTACGTAGTAACTGTGACATCATCCATAGGTGTCTGAAGACCCGTTTTGAAGCTCATTTTTGGCGGAGATGGCCGTCACCATCTTGGCAGCACGTCACCCGCCCTCACTCCCAGATAACCAAAAATGGGCAAAGAGGTGGGGCGTGGGTGCAGCTGAGGTGCCTGGTTGCCAAGGTATCAAGTTAGCAAAGGCTAAGAAGCTAGGCTAAATGCTACCAGTGTGCTACTCTGCGTTGCTAGCGGTTGTTAGCCGGCATTTGGTAGCCATTCATCGTAATGTTACCAGCTTAATCTTGAGGCAAGTTAACCTGAAACCATACCACAAAACTTAAATGCTTCAGCGTTTTATATATATATATATATATATATATATATATATATATATATATATATATATAAATGTAGTAATTTTGGCACTTGATTATAACGTTACTTGTCAGTGACTGGAGTTAGCCGAGGCGATACCAGAAAGAACAAACTGCCAGGAGTGACACGAGTGACAGCGCCAGCACCACACCTGTCACTCAATAGGCCACGCCCCCTAATCACTCAATAGGCCACGCCCCCATCAGTTGTCAAAAAGGGTGAAATAAGCAACACACACCAAAAACATTTTTGAACCAGGCTGTAAACATGTTTATTTCTTCTGTAAAGTTAGGTATTTTTCCATAGAGATCTATGGACATTCCTCCCTTTTGCAGCCAGCCTCAAGTGGCCATTCGATGAATTGCAGTTTTTGGCACTTCCGGGTAGGCTTCATTTTTTAGCCTCAGAGTTTGCCCCTTGGACGAGACTTAAGTTAGACATACAGGTGTTTTTTATATACAAGACAAATTAAATGCTACTGCTAGCTAGCTATGAGACATTAGAAGATATAGCTAGGTAACTAACAAGCTTAGTAGTTGATCTCTTGAAAAATTGGCTAACGTTACATGTAACTACATAGGTAGCTGCATTTGACTTTTCAACCTAATGTGTGGATCTTACAGATCAAACATTGCCATCAGGTTCTGCAGGCGTCAATGTAGATCAAGCTGTTCCTGTCATATTCTGTACTGCATTTTAGCGGGATCTGATGGTGACAGTGACAGGGGTTCCTATAACAGCAGGATCAGAGAGCCAGGGAGGAGATGGTGGCCATGGAGCTGAGGTGAAATGTCGCTGCATACTGTAGCAATAGTCTTTAAAATGGATAACTTAAACAAAATTATTCATGTAATAATGTGTAGCCCATACCTTGAATGTTCATATTAGCATAAACTGAAGAATGTCCAGTCTAGTCATGCCAGATTAATTTGTGAAATTCAAGTACAGTACAGGCAAAATGTACATGTAGATCACATTATATCAGTCACACACATTGAAATACAGAGGTCTGTAGTAGCTCTTCACTAAGAGCACACATCACAGACAATATCTTAACTAAGTAATATTAAATGAAATGGCTGAAGGCAGTATTTTTCATGTTTAGTCAAGCAGAATCAAAGAGATATTGTGTCCACCAGTGCACATACACCATGTGGCCAAAAGTATGTGGACCCTCGACCATCACACCTATATATACACTTGTTGGTCATCCCATTCCAAAACCATAGGCATTCGCAAAAAATATTTGTCCCCCTCACATTTAATTCTTGTGGCTCTGGGATAAGGCATAGAATCTGGTCATCAGCATACCAGTTAATGTCAGCATCCCGGCACACACTCTACCTCCTTTGCCTTTCTGAAGCACTTAATGCTGCAAATCTCTGTAAGTGTGCACTCTGTTTAACAACTATTTAAAATGTATAATGATGAATTCTAACAAATATTGATAGCAGTAATGAACTTGATTCAGTTCTCTTGATGTCGTACAGTGTAAGGCATAACAGGGTGGACGATATTTTTAGAGTGGATATTTTTAGCACATGGTGATCTGTTGAGAAAGAAATTAACTTATTTATCAAATATACTCAAACATGTTAAAATTGTACTCCTTTCCTTTTCTAATGGGCATAACAGGGTGGACGTGTCATGCTTGACACCATCTGTTAAAATTTCTAAAACATCGATAGAGGTAAAATTAAGGCATGATACTTTCCTTTTCATGGTTGGCTTACTTCTAAATATATGATGTCACTTCATGAAAGTCAGGTGACTTGATAACAAGTCAATAATTTTGCAGAAGCGTTTTCATCAGCATAACAGGGTGGACAGTAAATTAAGAGACACAAGAAAGAGTCCTTATTTTAATAATGACAAATGCAAGAATCCCAATAAATCGTATTTGATTGGAATAATTACATGTGTAGTTAAACAATTATTATTAAAATGTTTGAAATATTTTGGATATTGTAAATGATATTTCTAAATGAATGTGATTGAAAATGGTTTGGGACATGGCAATTCAGCTGGGATTTATTGAAACCATTGTATTTAATATGCATTTAATACACTCTGAGCTACATACCATATACTTTGTATAGTAGATGATGTTTAAAATTTTGCACAAGATATGTAGCACTAAATCATGGGACACAAAAGGCACCGGATTGTTTGAATGGCTCATACACGACCATAGACGCAGACCATAGATGCGAAGTTAACACGTTATTCAGAAATGTTATTCAGACGTTCCGTTATACACGACCATAGATGCGGAGACAGCTTCCCGAAATTGAATAAATGTACGATCCACCCCTCATAGTAATGTGTTACTTTGTAACATGCTGCCCCCAAAACTGTTGCTGACAGGTGAATAAAATCAAGAACACAGCCATGCAATTTCCAAGCATAAACACTGGTAGTAGAATGACTCGTACTGAGTAGTTCAGTGACTCTCAACTTGACAACCATAGGATAGCACCTTTCTAACAAGTCAGTTAATCAAATTCTGCCTGGCTAGAGATGCCCCGGTCAACTGTAAGTGCTTTAATTTTGAAGAGGAAACATCTACAAGCAACAACAGCTCAGCCGCCAAGTGGTAGACCATACAAACTCACAGAACAGTTATCCACATACCTCTGGCCATGTAATGTAATAGAGCTAGTGTTGGTCAGTTGCTGGTTTCTCATCTCCTCTTAAAAAGCCAACAGTGGATAGCTTGAACTAAACTGCTGAATATCTACATCGATATATATGTTTATATGATATACATACAGCTCTGGAAAAAATTAAGAGACCACTCCTAATTTTTCTAAAATCAGCATCTCTACATGTATGGCAGCCATTCCATTCCAGTGTCTGTTAAATTCCATCACAGGCACACCTCATTTTACTTAATGATGTACTGATTAGGCGATTACCTAAACCAAATCTAATTTAACGAGGAAAAGTATAAAAACCATTGCTGTGGTCATCACTATCCTCTTGCAATAGGACTAGCTGGATGGCAAAAACAGTGCAAGTAGTACCTCAATGGTAATTTGAATAAAAAAATATCCCTGGCAGAGGGATACAGTGAGCGTCAGGTTGCTTCCATCCTGAAAATTTCAAAGACGGCGGTTCATAAGAACAAGGTCAAGCAACAGACATTGGGGACAACAAAGCTACAGACTGGCAGAGGGCGAAAACGACTGTCCACTGACCAAGATGACCGTCAACTCATTCGAATATCACTCAACAACCGTAGGATGACATCAAGTGACCTACAAAAAGAATGGCAAACAGCAGCTGGGGTGAAGTGCACGGCAAGGATGGTTCGAAACAGGCTCCTAGGGGCAGGGCTGAAGTCGTGCAAAGCTAGAAAAAAGCCCTTCATCAATGAGAAGCAAAGAAGAGCCCAGCTGAAGTTTGCAAAAGACCATAAGGATTGGACCATAGAGGAATGGAGTAAGGTCATCTTCTCTGACAAGTCAAATATTCAGCTTTGCCCAACACTTGGTATTCTAATGGTTACACGGAGACCTGGAGAGGCCTACAAGCCACGGTGTCCTTTGGTGGAGCACCCACTGTGAAATTTGGTGGAGGATCAGTGATGATCTGGGGATGCTTCAGCAAGGCTGGAATCGGGCAGATTTGTCTTTGTGAAGGACGCATGAATCAAGCTAAATACAAAGTTATCCTAGAAGAACACCTGCTTCCTTCTGCTCTGACAATGTTCCCCAACTCTGAGAATTGGTTTTTCCAGCAGGACAATGCTCCATGCCACACAGCCAATCAAGTCAATCAAGGTGTGGATAGAGGACCACCCTGTCATGGCCAGCCCAATCTCCAGACCTGAACCCCATTGAAAACCTCTGGAATTTGATCAAGAGGAAGATGGATGGTCACAAGCCATCAAACAAAGCTGAGCTACTTGAATTTTTGTGCCAGGAGTGGCATAAAGTCACCCAACAGCAATGTGACAGACTGGTGGAAAGCATGCAAAGACGCATGAAAGCTGTGAATTTCACCAAATATTGATTTCTGAATCAATTCCTAAGTTAAAACATTAGTATTTTGTTGTTGAAAAATGAATATGAATTAGTTTTCTTTGCATTATTTGAGGTCTGAAAACAATGCATCTTTTTTTGGTTATTTTGACCAGTTGTTATTTTCTACAAATAAATACTCTAAATGACATTATTTTTATTTGGAATTTGGGAGTAATTTTGTCTGCAGTTGATAGAATAAAACAAAACTGTTAATTTTTCTCAAACACATACCTATGAATAGTAAAACCAGAGAAACTGATAATTTTGCAGTGGTCTCTTAATTTTTTCCAGAGCTGTATATATATATTATTTATATTATCAGCTCTCAGTGAGAGTGAGCTGTCATTGGAGGGTCAGAATCACGGAGAGCGTGCCCAAGGCATCCCCCAGTGCCTTATGGAACATTCTGGAAATAGCTAGCAGGGCCAACCCGACCCCTGCTCAGCTGTTTCCCATCAGGGCCGATTGTGGGGCCTACAAGAGGAGCAGGAGCTCCCGCAAGTGAAGCTCTGAATCTTTTGTGCTAAGCCTGTGAAGCATGAATGTTTTTTTTTTTGTTGATTTGGTCATTTTGGTTCCTTTTGTTGTGTAAATAAATTGCCCTGCTACTGTATATTGTAATGGGGAGGGTCATAGGACAAGTTGTCAAGGCTTTAGTGGGCATATTGTTTTCCTAATGATCCTTTCCTGTTGACAAGCAATAACATGAACACACATTTACCAATAGAAGAACGTTTTCCTAATGATCCTTTCCTGTTGACAAGCAATAACATGAACACACATTTACCAGTAGAAGAACGTTTTCCTAATGATCCTTTCCTGTTGACAAGCAATAACATGAACACGCATTTACCAATAGAAGAAAGTTTTCCTAATGACCCTTTCTTGTTGACAAGCGAATTCGTGCTTTTTCATCATTTACCTAGTGAATTACAGAAAATATTTGACCACAGTTTTCATCTAGTTCCCTGATGATAGTTCCTACATGGGATTGTCATAACTAAAACAACAGGAATATCACCCAGGAATTTGAACACTATAAATTTCACAAAACACAGTAAATTTCAATGAATCTGCCTTAGTCATCATCATAAATACAGTTAGAAATATTTGTGATATTGTGGAGGACAAAGTTCCTCCTCAGTTTCTCTCTGCTATGGAGACAGGTCATCAGCCAAATAAAGTTGAACCACTCCCTTCTACTGTAGAGGTTTTCGGAGTATTGGAAGAAGACAATGAATTCACTGTCTTATATAATCACATTATATAGACATTTTTCCCATTGAAAAACAATAACAGCCCATATTGTAGATTTACAATCCCCTTACAGAAACGTACCTGAAAACTGATGTCCCTGTCCCATCATGCACAGGGACACAGTGTGGGGGATGGGACTACAATATGTATGTAATTACTATCAGTAATTCAAACACTTCATTGAAAGAACAAATTAACATGCATACCTCCAAATTGTTCCTTTGACGTTTTTCGCATCACAAAGAAAAATCCAACATGTCTGCATCTTCATAAATCCTACAAAATTGGGAGGTCAGTCCTCTAATTAAATCATTTTTTTTTACCATTTATATGTTTTTGTACGTTTACCCAATTTTTCTCCCCAATTTGTGATTACAGCCCTGTTTCTACACAGTAACTGCCAGTGGGCTTGGGTGAGTCGATGTTTACCCATGTGTCTTTTGAACCTAGTTCTTATCAACTGGAAATCTAGACCGGTTTTTCATTTCAATATTTCAGTTGTTTTGAAAATGTGAAATACCCACTTGTTTGACACAACCAAACATTATGAATGGCAAATGTATTTTGCATCCGTAACCCATTATGAGCATGGTAAGGAGAATATGCAAACAACTATTTTATGTGTGTGAGTTCATGCGTGTTAATCTTCTCAATCCCCTCCCACTGTTCATTTCCTCACTCACTTCCTCTTTCTTTCCTTTTTCTCTTCCTCTCTTTCTTTCTAGAGACTAAAGGAGGTAAACAGAAGTGAAAGTTTTCCTTTTTCTCACTTTCCAACCCATCTCCCTTCATACTCTCTCTCACTCCACACACAGAATGACAATCTCCCTGCTGCTCAGTTATAATCTCTGTTCCATATTACAGGATGATGTATAGAATCAACAAAAGAGACCCAGAGGCTCAAGGGAGTGCCAAGAGAACATAAGAGAAGTGTGCGCACACACACACACACACACACACACACACACACACACACACACACACACAGAGTGGAGAGGGCGAACAGGAAGAAATAAACAGTGTACAAAAGCGAGAAGCAAAATGATCACCCCTCAAACATTTCTGAGCCATCCTGAACCTCACTGATTCTCAACCAACTTTTCTCACATAGTTTCCATCCAGACATTTTGTTCCCTTTCAGTGTTGAGCTGAACCACTTCGGGTGAAGGAGTTCAATCTCTATCTTTATGGAGTCAATAACAGATGACTCTGTGCTATGTTATTTGAAGAACAAAAAAGAGGTGCACACACACACACAATGCCAAGGATTAGAATGCTCAGGAAGATTTGCAAGAGAATTTCATCATTTAGCCTGCTTTGACCTTTATATATTTTTCCATCAATTACAATTCCTGCTCTCTCTCTCATCTCTCTCCCTCTCACCATCAATCAAGGTGAGATGTGATGAAAATCAGATCAGTTTAGGGCTGAGAAGGAACATCAAGAATGATTGTAGTTATTGTCTTCATATCTGGCATAAAGCTGCAGATATGCTAGTCAAAATGAATGACCAATGTCATGGCTTTCATCAACAAACAACCATACATTCATCCATATATTCATAACAACAGGAGGCTGTTACAGTCCTCACCCCCCATCTGTTGCCTCTGCAACAATAAGATCCCTGCCAGAAAAAATGAGCATTGGGAATAATCTCTATTTCGCAACACTTTATCTTCCCTTGCCTAGAAGCGAAAACATATTCACTTCTTCTGACTTGTTTTTTTTTAGGAGACGGTTCTAAATGGGCAACATCTGGCTCCATCAGGGTCCTGCGTCTTTTCTTCTATGTGTGATTGAGGAAAGAGAGAGAGCTGAGTAGTTATTAGTTTGGGTGAAGTGTTACTACAATGTTAAGCAATCCTTTCAGGCAGCAGAGCTAAGGGCCCCTTTATACAATGACGGAGAGTAATCAAGAGAGAATTGGTGCGTTATTTGACATAATTTACATGACGTTTGAGTTTACATTGGCAGGTACCGACAGACTACCCTAGAGATGATGAAGAGGGAAAAAGAGAGCTAAAGATGAAATTCAAAATGTATCCAAAGAACATGCACTCTGTGACCTTATTTTTCTCTTGAAGGTAGAATCCTCCCTGGTGGGTTGGGGTGTAACTATTACGTGTCAAAACGCGATGATTAATTACTTCATCACACTTTATTTGGATAGTCCAAATTACCATCTGCAGACGCTCTATAGATATTCATACTATCAACAAACTATCAAAACCAAAGTAAATGCTTGCTAATGTTAAATTTAGGGTTAGGTTTAGAATACCTTTTTCTGTAAAGGTTAGGTATATAATACCTTTTACTGTAAGGGTTAGGTTTAGAATACCTTTTACTGTAAGGGTCAGAGTTAGAATACCTTTTACTGTAAGGGTCAGGGTTAGAATATCTTTTATTGTAGGGGTCAGGGATAGAATGAGGTTTAAGGATAGTGTTAGCAGATAGTTAATTGAAATGTTATTGACAGTCTGTAGAGCATTAATAGATTGGCTAACCAAATAAAATTAGCATGTGCATTAAATTCAGAAATAATTTTGCCTACATTGACATTTTACTAACAATCAGTTCAGCACTAAATGGTGACACACCAAATCCATTCAATGGATCCTTTATGGGTAAATATATTCAAATCTGATTGAAAGTGTTCCTGCGGTTGGGTAATCCAAAAGTTACGTTACTGACTACATTCGTTGACAGGTTCAGTAATTTTTAGTTACATTTAGATATTAACATACCCATTCCAGCTGTCCATCTCCACTCTCCCCCCAGAGGAGTGTTACTCACATGCTGCTTCTCTCTCTCTGCCCTAAAATAGTAATCTGTTAGCCAGCTCTGCCATTAGTTATGGGTGTTAATAAAGCTGTAAACTATGTGTCTGTGTTGTGTCTCATCGCCATTTTGGGTTTAAGTGCAGTATTAATCACAGCAGGTTCTCTACGGGGCCCCTGACAGCTCTTCATGTATATTTAAATTGGTAGTATGATACTTGTCTTGTGATTGCCATGGTGGAATGTCAACCACATACCAGGGATTTTGGTTGTCCTGTGCTGAGTTGTGTCCTCGTTTACTTATACAGTTTTTCTCAACCGCATACAAGCGTTTTTCTAAAACAGTAATTCAATGTACCTGGTCAAATGCTTGAATACATTTTGAGAATGATAATTTTCTTGCTTTTCTTCCTGGATTGCTTATCTTAGGCCACCATTTGCAAAAGTTTAAATGCATTAATTGTTATAAAATCACTCTCGTGTATTTTTTCAAAGAATATTAACATTTTTAGTTACTTTTTTCAGCATCGAAGTGTTTGTGAATGTGTCAGTAAATTCTACAGCACACAGTTGTGAATGGCTTTGTCAGTTGCCAACCAGTCAAATCATTTTCATTTTTTTTTTACAGCATTCTGGCAAAGCATTGAAAGATGTTTGGTTCCTTCCAAATTTAATTAACTTCAGGTTTCTCCAGACAGAGACATCGTCTTACCACAGAACGAGCAAAAAATATTTACTGGCCCCCTATTTTATCTACAATTTAATAGCTCAAAAATGAATCATCATTACTCCGCACTATAGCTCATCTGGATTTGACTACCAAGCATAGAGATTGCTACAAGACAAATCAGAACCACTGAAAAACTATTTGACTTACAGGATTGGCTACACCTTGTTCTTTAGAGTAGTCAGATTGGATCAACAAAATCACATAAATCATGCAAGGTGAGGTCCACAAGGCAGTCATGTCTAACGTCGCTTCCATAGGCTATTTCCTCTGGTAGGCACATGGCACCAAAGGAAACTTGAATCCAGTCCCTATTTGACTTTAGCCTTGTTCAGTGTGCTAATTGTATAGACTACTGGTACATTTGTTTTTTAGTTACTGGGAAGCACATTATTAAAATCGTTCTCACTGAAATAGATTTGGCATTGTATTTTGGGGCAAAAATAATGCATGTCAAATCATTTTGAAACAAAGAACAGCCAGAATCAAATTCAAAACAGAGCAAAAGTGTACAGTATAATGTCAAAACAAAGATTCTTCAGTTACAACAGAAAAAAAGGCATTTTAACTGTTACATTTTCTCATGTGGAACTTCTCAACATGCCACTCTTTTTAATAAAGTAACGTTTAAGACTAACACATTCTTGTGCATTTTATGATATTTTTTTAATATATTGTAAAATGTATACGTTGTACTCTTGTATATCATAAAATATGTCCTGTCTTTTTTTAGATTATCAGATTGTTGTCAGTTTTGGTATCATTGCTAAATGCAATATTTGATAGATTATCAGATTGTTTTGGTTTAATTGTTTTAAGTCTCCAAGAACACGGCGTCCCTTATGGGGCCCCTAGATGCATGGGCCCTGGGGCATTTGCCTCTCAAGAGAGTACAGCAACATACAATGCCTTCTTCCAGTGTAATATAAAATAAGCAATACCTACCTATGACTAGGATTTCTAATTTCTAATTACATAGATCATACTTATATTACTTTTTATAGAGTTATCGTAATTGTTGAAATCTCTAGGAAGAGGGGTTCCTGTGGGCCCAGGGCATAGTGAAGTACTAATCCCATTATGGGAAACATGAGAGCTCCAAACACAACAGATACCCCAGAATATTACTAATGTTTCTGATGATGTGTCTGTCCTGATTATCATTAACTAGGGCTTTTTTTGGAGGCTAGCTGGCCAGAGGCCATGTTCTCCCCCATAGTCATCCTCCAAAGACATTTACCATAAAAACATTTACAACCAAGATGTTTGACAGTTTGATTGATGACTTCCACAAAAACGTGCTACGAAGTGTGTGCCGTCGGCGCTTGTGTCCTGATGCAGAAATCAACGCTTCTTAACGCAGCAACGCAGATGACACTCAAATCTACAAGGCTCTCTCTCCAAATGAATACGAACCCATAGACTCGTGTCACAGTGCATCAAACAAGTCAAGGAATGGATGAGCCAAAACCTACTCCAATTTAATGAAGACTAGACAGAAGTGCTTGTCTTTGGTAATAAACAAAAAAGGCAGAAAGTTAGTGGCCATCTTAGCTCTCTTATGATGAAGTGACCAAGCCAGAAATCTTGGAGTAATTATGGATGCATGCCCATATGGAAAAGTAATATATGGCAATATATGCATGTAACTTATATGTCTCATATGATGTGATGGTTGGCTTACTGTCAATATTCCAGGGTACGTGTGGCATTAAATTATTAAACCAGGGACAAGTTCAGGAGATTTGTTGTCTGTGTATTTTCAGTAATTTCTCTTAACTTTTCTGTCTTCACTCAGTTACAAGCATCTATATGCAGTTTCCAGCACACTGCTGGTTAAAGAAAAAAATGAACAGAAATTTAAATAACAAATGCTCTTCTGGAGTATCCTGTACTCTAAGGATAAATCAAAGAAAACCCAACCCAGCTCTTCTGGCCCCACAGTCCCCTCCTGTATCAGCATGTCACCAACCCCGGGAATCACCGACAGCTGAATAGAGGGCACAAGGTGATTAGTGGAGACAGCTGTGAATGGATGGGACGTTCTAGGAGTACCAGATGCCACGCGCCCTGTGCAGACACCGCTTGCGCTGGAGGTCTACGATGGTTGGGAGCTGGGTTCAGTGACTTTCGGTCGGCTGCGGAGCAACCGCCAAACCACACTGTGGCGTATTTAGTCAGAATGCTCTCCATTGTGCAGCGGTAAAAGTTCACAAGAATCATGGAAGACAAACGGCCTTCTTCAGCCTCCTCAAAAAATCAAGGCACTGCTGCGCCTTTTTGACCAGGGTTGAGGTGTTGAGGCTCCAGGAGAGGTCCTCGGAGATGTGGACACTCCGGAATTTGAAGCTGGGCACACGCCACACCTCAGTGCCATCGATTAGAACTGGGGCGTGACTGCAGCTTTTAGACTTCCTGTAATCCCTAATATTACTTATATTATTATATACAGCTCTGGAAAAAAGAGACCACTGAAAAGGAAGGTTTTGAGTGAGGTACAGAAGGGTTAAAATTAAGAGACCACTGCAAATTGAATGCTTCTGTTCCTCACTCAAAACTTTCCTTTTAAACTTTTTTGGAAAGGAAAGAAAAAGGTGCAGTGGTCTCTTAATTTTTTCCGGAGCTGTATGTGTGCCACAAACATGGATGCAATGATTATTCCATATGTCTCTTATTAAAAATCTAAAAATATATGTTAACATATGTTTGCCGACATGTGGCATAATATATCGATGGATAATAGATATATTTTCTTTATATGTTGCAGTATGTATTAACATACAGCTCCGGAAGAAATTAAGAGACCACTGCACCTTTTTTTTTTCCTTTCCAAAAAAGTTGAAAAGGAAAGTTAGGTTTTGAGTGAGGAACAGAAGTGTTCAATTTGCAGTGGTCTCTTAAATTAAACCCTTCAAAACAGGTATCTGGCGTAACACTTGTTTTTGATGTGCGTGAATTGACCTTATGTTGACCAGTATGCTACAAGATGTAAATGTCCTAAACGTGTTACATATTTTCATATTTGTGAGATATACATCAGGCATTCTCTGATACTCTTACTGGTGTTACATTTGTTTTATTTCCTATTTTTATTTTATTTTTCTGTTCTTATACTCTTTATCTCATTTCTTTTCAATATGTAAAGCACATTGAGTTAACACTCTATATGAAATGTGTGCTATATAAATACACCTGCATTTGCCTTTACGTTGTAAAGCGTAAGCATCTTACATTGCCCCACTACACTAGTGCTAATTAAATCAAACATCCCTGACTGACACACCCCACCACACCTTTCTGAATCTATAGGTTCCGGAACAGTGAAAATGTGATGTTTTTTAGACGCATCACATCAGTTCAAAGTAGCGTGATCTACATATGAAAGATTACTGTTATCTCATATTTTTTATGTTTTATCATAAATTACTAACTCCCTTCCCAAAGGCAAACATTTGGATTTGGATAGCTTTATCTGCGCAAGATAAAGTTGGAAATGTGATACACTAATAGCAGGGACTTATCTGAACGTAAATATGTACAATCTTAAAACTGTCATCACGTGCTCATGCTACTTTTTGTTAACAACCTGCAAGCTGGCTAACTTAAGCAGATGATGTGACACAAAATACTGGTAACTGAACTTCTTCATTAGTGGTGTGACTGATAACCTACTTACCAGCGTGCTGAAATATGCACAGTGTGTTTTGACTGCATGCATTGGTGGAAATGTAATATTACACCATATTCAGAAGAATGCAGACAGCAGTGGTGGCTTTTCATTCAGAGTTGACAGGCTCTGATTCTGCAATGACTATGTCGTTCACGTCGTGGGTGAGTTGTGCACGTTTTGAGGGGATTGCTTCATTAGTTGGGAAGACCAGTTATACCGTGCCGGCTGTTGCATTTCTATGTTCAGTTTCTTTACTTCTATGTTCTGTTGTGTCAATCCCTCATGTTCATTGCTTTCACCTGGGGTCATAGGGTTCTCACCTGCGTCTCGTTTACCCTTGATCACCTCCCTATTTAATCTCCCCAGTTCCTTTGTTATTCATTGTTTGTGTCTCATCTGACGTGCATGTTCCATGTCGCCAAAGCATTGTTGCAAGCTTGTCTTTGTAATAAAGAACATGCTATCTACCTCTGTGCCTATGTCCTGTCACCATATGAATTGTGACACATATGGGTCTTGCCAGGAGGCCAATCTTCAAAAACAAACAATGTTAACACTAACAGTGGATCTTGGTAGCGCTGACTATGATGTCTTTTGTCTATCCACGTTGTATAACAAACGAGGTAGCCAGGGAGAACTGGGGTTGCTATTCGTAACTAATGTAGCACTGACTGCTATGACTTGTGAACGGTGACAGGGGGTAACTCTAAACTGAAAAACTGACAAAAATAATATGCATACACTTATCATAACCTGACCTAGTATTTTTTCAAGGTCCACCGTTGTTTTAAAACCATCATGAAGCCCTGGTATGATGTTCAGATATGGTGTATTACATCACAAAAATAACAGACCTTGTTTTTCATCATCTTTAATGTGTAGCAACTTTAACTGTTTCTTTTTTCTGAAACAAGCCCATCATTTTAGACTGTACCTGACAGCCATGAACTTCAGCTGCTGTGAAGTCTGAGAAGAGATTGTTGTACAAAACACTTCTCAGTAAAAGGCATACGATAGCTTGCTTGTAGGCACCTAAAGGATTCTCAGACCATGATAAGCAAGATTCTCTGGTCTGATGAAACCAAGATTGAACTTCTTGGCCTGAATGCCAATGAGACTCAAATGCTCAAATCCTACATCCCTACTAGGGCTCTCTGAGCTCTTGGTTGTCCTGATCCACACAGTCAAAACCCATCTTGTCACTTCAATGGTGGAAGCAGCTTCGTCTGGACCATTATTGACCTAGTTTAAACAATTATGTCTATGGATGCTGTCTGGGGTGGTCTAGTCGTCTGAGCCACTGCCTCTGGTGCATGAATACTGCTGTAGCATAGGTTTGAATCCGACCCATTGCTCTTTCAGCAAAAAACGCTCTTCACTGTCTTTCCCCCACTGTCAATGTCATTAAAGTTTGAGCATGTCTTAGTCAATGAATACCAGGGTTGTTGTGTCATTTTAAACTAAGCGTAGCTCCAACACCATAGAAGATGTAACCTTCAATCTGACAGCACGGCTATGACTGCTCTCATCAATCTACGGTTGCAATGAGGACACCCGTTTGAGTAATTCAACTGTCTCCTCCTCTGAAATCTATTGCCTTTGGCTTCCACCTGGAAGTATTTATGTCTGAGGAAACCAAATCCCCCGTCAACCCAAATAATCTTGTGCACAATCAAGTTAATATAAAACATGCACAGATAGGATGTTATTATAGAGGCATGTTTAAATGTCTAAAATAGATGGAACGGATCTGGTGAGAATTGACTGTTTGTATGGTCTTCATGTGTGTCTGGGGAGTTTTGGTACAAACTCCCAACCCCTCCTTTGTAACCGTACAAACTGCAAGACTCTGGAAACATTTCCACATTGTTCAACATTTTATTGAACCCTAAGGCTAGCAGAGACCATACCCTGAAATAACAGCACTGGGTTCTTGCACAATCGTCTTGTTACCAATCCCTCGACATCTTCCTCTCTCTTTCTCTCTATCTGCCAGCTTTCCCCAAAATGTAAGCCATAGATGGGAGGTGATCCCTCCATGGTAAACTCTGACAGGGCTTCTCTTCCCTATTGATGGTCTTGTCTGTCAGCTAATTTGAAAATGGATAGATTTGATAGCTTTTGGGGGGAAGGGGGAAACTTGTCTTCCACGGACAGTGAGGCAGTTGGAGTGAGGGATGACTGTGGTGGTGGTAATGGGGGAATAGGGAAGAGAGCAACATTTTGACGGTCTGCTGTAACTTGATGTGTCACTCGTTCTCTCTGTCAGGGCAATAGCTCCCACGCTCTTCTCTCACTGTCAGGGAAATAGCTCCTACACTCCTTCAGCCCTTTTCTCTCCCTACTGTATTTCTCTCACTTATGCGTACCTTACAGCAATGATGGTTCCAGTCACTCAAAGGCATGTGCTTGCTTCAGTTAAATGCTGACAATTATTTGTCTTTCCCTCTTTACAGCATTTTCTTTAACATATGTATTCAGTGCCTTACATTGTTATTGTGCAGAAATGATGTGGCGGAACACCTGACTAAACGGAAACACCTATCAAGCCAATTCCTTTGTTGCAATAAAAGTGGGGGGCAATATGTAGGGTTGTCATTGCTTGCAAATGTGTTTGAGTGGAATATGTCTTGTTTCCGAAGTTGTCTTAGTTTGGAGAAACAAAATAATACTTACATTCACTACATTAAGAAGAGCCTGTGGAACAAAAGGTTCTTATGGGTTTTGCTGTATGATTCACACAAGCATCGGTTTACATAAAAAGGCAAGCTAAAGTAAGTAATGTTGCTTTAAAAATGTTTTAGCTGTGCATTTGGAATACCATCCCGGCCAGAAAAAAAACAACATTATCCATGAGAGAGAGGATGGAATAACAATTTCTGCAAATCTTTTCCAGTACCCAGCATTTCATTAGTCTTATTGTTTAACAAAATTCTACTGTCACAGATACCTTATTTTCTAAATTTCTGGCTGTTTTTCAGAAGCTTAAATCTCTTATGCTAGTAATACTGTCAATTTTAGACAGAGACCCAGAAAGCAAGAGTATATGATAAGAGGAAGAGATCTACATTACTTAGATTAAGAAGAAATTCAGGCATGATCAGAACAGACATAGAGAGAAAATGAGAAATGGAGACACGCAAGGTCAAAAGAGAAAGGTGATGAAAGGTGACTCATTGCTCTCACTTTATATTGATATTTGCTGTCTCTCTCCTGTTTTTGTCTCTCTTCCTTTTTAAAATACTTTCCCTCAATTGGCACCTTCTTTCTTCCTCTCTCTTATCCCTATTCTTTCTTTCTCCCATCCCCTTTCTTTTTCTCTCTTCTACTCTATCACTTTTTTCTCACTCCGTTTTTCCTCTGACTTCAGTCTTCCTTTTTTTTCTGTCCAATCTGCTAAAGCTGATATGTCTGCAGATCCTCTACATTACATAGTTAAATCTGTGGATACAGAGTTCTGCTGTTTATTCTCTTCTGTCATGTCAATAGTCACAGTTGCCATGTCAATAGTAATAGTCATCAGCTGTACAGTTCATTAGGCATAGAACTCTATACCTGTTACAAAAGTGTTGGTTAACAAACAAAATGCTGATTACAGCTGATACAAAATATAAAAATGGAACTGAATATAAAAGTGCTCTTCCTGAAGATTTGTATGCATTTTAAGAAGACAGACAAGCATTTTAATCATTAAGAAAAAGAAACAATAGTTGTGTTGGAGATATATCAGTTGATGCCCAATGATTCTTCCAGCAAATTAGAATGAGCAATTGATTTATGTACATTTGTGACACTGGATTAAGTGCTACATTAAGATATTGGCATTTTTTATAGGGTCTTTTAATGCAGTTTCTACACAGGATGGTGAAGATTTGTAGCTCAAGCGGCTGAGGGATTAGGGTGACTTTAGCTCCTTATGGTAGACCAGCCAGGAAGTCAGTATGTCTGCCATCCATTATTAGATCAGTACCAAAAGGCTGCCAACCATTATTAGACCAGTACCAGCAGGCTGCCGACCATTATTAGACCAGTACCAGCAGGCTGCCGACCATTATTAGACCAGTACCAGCAGGCTGCCAACCTTTATTAGACCAGTACCAGCAGGCTGCCAAACATTATTAGACCAGTACCAGTAGGCTGCCAAACATTATTAGACCAGTCCCAGTAGGCTGCCAAACATTATTAGACCAGTCCCAGTAGGCTGCCAAACATTATTAGACCAGTCCCAGTAGGCTGCCAAACATTATTAGACCAGTACTAGTAGGCTGCCCAACATTATTAGACCAGTACTAGTAGGCTGCCCAACAATATTAGACCAGTACCAGTAGGATGCCAAACATTATTAGACCAGTTACCAGCAGGCTGCCAAACATTATTACACCAGTACCAGCTGGTTGCCAACGATTATTAGACCAGTACCAGTAGGCTGCCAAACATTATTAGACCAGTACCAGTAGGCTGCCAAACATTATTAAACCAGTACCAGTAGGCTGCCAAACATTATTAGACCAGTACCAGTAGGCTGCCAAACATTATTAGACCAGTACTAGTAGGCTGCCCAACAATATTAGACCAGTACTAGTAGGCTGCCCAACAATATTAGACCAGTACCAGTAGGCTGCCAAACATTATTAGACCAGTAGCAGTAGGCTGCCAAACATTATTCAACCAAGTCCTTGGGAAGCAAACATTATTTGGCCTTTCTTTGTGAATAAATGTTTTTTAGCTTGGTAACAATAACAGTCAGCAAACACGAAAACAGACATACAATGAAACGTTTCAGCCCCCTCCTCCACCCTAATCCCAACCCATGAGGAAAAAAGGATAAAATTAGATCAACAGACATGGATTGTGCAAAAGTGAATGCAAAAAATAATAAGAGTCATATTTAGGCTCAAACATAAGGAGGAGCCATATACTTTCATTTCACCTCAATAATTACAAAAACATTTAAATAGGTAGTATGTTTCAGCAAAATATAGGTTTCAAAAGTATTGGAACCCTTAAAGAACATATAAAATAAGACCACAGTGCCGACTTTTGTGAAATTCAATGCTTTTTAGGTCTCTATGCCTTTCACCTGCTCCTATTTCCCTGGGGTACAAATAAGAACTTCCACACATGTTAATCCAAAGAGCTGTCAGCTGAAAGGACACAGATGTTTGTTAACCTACACAGATCAGGTAAAAGTTATAAAAAAATTAATAAGCGATTGAAAATACCACTAAGCACAGTTAGGGCAATAATCAAAAATGTTCAGAAGTCTGGAAATTTGCCAAGAGGCTGCATGTGCACCATCTTTCACACGCACAATGAGGAAGATGGTGAGGGATCCAAGGATCACAGTTTTAGAATTGCACAATCTTGGGGTTAATAAATCTCAAAATCAACTGTTAGATGCCACCTCCCCATCAAGAAGCTCTTTGGAATGTTTGCACAAAAAAAAGCCCTTACTGAGCCTTAACCACAAATTGAAGTGTCTGACTCATCAGACTTACCGGAAGAGGCTCAGTGCTGTTATCCAAAAAGATTGATTGTAGGGGTGCCAATACTTTTGAAACCTATGTTTTTCCAAAAGAAAACACCATACTACTCATTGAAATGTTTTGTATTTTAGAATTTTTGGGTTGAAATTAAAGTATACGCCCTTTTGTTTAAGCCCAAAAAATGACTTGACTTCATGAACCGTGACATTACTTCTCGATTTGAATGTGTGCGAATATATACAGTTGGAAATATTTGGACACTGACACAATTTTCATAATTTTGGCTCTGTATGTCACCACAATGGAATTCAAATGAAACAACAGAGATGCAATTGAAGTGCAGACTTTCAGCTTTAATTCAAAGGGTTAAACAAAAATATCATGAAATGTTTAGGAATTGCAACAATTTTCCTACACAGTCCCCTTATTTCAGGGGCTGAAATGTAATTGGACAATGTAATTGTGAATGTAATTGTAATTAACACAATAATAAATAAAATGTTAATTTTTAATACATTGTCGAGAATCCTTTGCTGGCAATGACTGCTTGATGTCTGGAACGCATGGACATCACCAAAAGCTGGGTTTCCTCCTTTGTGATGCTTTGCCAGGCCTTTACTGCAGCTGTCTTCAGTTGTTGTTTGTCTTCAGTTGTTGTTTGTTTGTGGGTCTTTCAGCCTTAAGATTTGTCTTCAGCAAGTGAAATGCATGCTCGATCGGGTTGGGATCAGGTGATTGACTCGGCCATTGCAGAATATTCCACTTATTTGCCAAAAAACTGCTGGGTTGCTTTCGCAGTATGTTTTGGGTCATTGTCCATCTGTAAAGTTAAATGTCGTCCAATCAACTTTGCTGAATTTGGCTGGTGAACCAGTGCCATTGGAAGCCACGCATGCCCATGCCATCACATTGCCTCCACCGCGTTTTACAGATGTGGTATGCTTCGGATCATGAGCCGTTCCAAGCCTTCTCCATACTTTTTTCTTCCCATCATTCTGGTACAGGTTGATCTTAGTTTCATCTGTCCAAAGAATGCTGTTCCAGAACTGGGCTTGCTTTTTTAGATATTTTTTGGTATAAATCTAATCTGGCCTTTCTATTCTTGAGGCTTTTGAATGGTTTGCACCTTGTGGTGAAACCTCTGTATTTGCTCTTGTGAAGTCTTCTCTTTATGGAAGACTTGGAGAATGATATGCCTACCTCCTGGAGAGTGTTCTTCACTTTGCTGGATGTTGTGAAGGGGTTTTTCTTTACCATTGAAAGGATCCTATGATCATCCACTACTGTTGTCTCCCGTGGACGTCCAGGCCTTTTTGTGTTGCAGAACTCACCAGTGTGTTCTTTTTTTCTCAGAATGTACCAAACTGCTGATTCGGCCACTCCTAATGTTCCTGCTTTCTCTCTGATGGATTTTTTTTTGCAGCCTAAGGATGGCCTGTTTCACTTGCATTGAGATCTCCTTTTGCCCCTTGTTGTGGGTTCACAGCAACAGCTTGCAAATGCCACACCTGGAATCAACTCCAGACCTTGCGCCTGCTAAATTGATGAAGAAATAATGAAGGAACAGCCCACACCTGTCCATGAAACAGAATTTGAGCTGTTGAACAGCCCACAACTGTCCAATTACTTTCGGTCCCTTGAAAAAGAGGGGGCTACATATTAAAGAGCTGTAATTCCTAAACCCTTCTTCCAATTTGGATGTGAATACCCTCAAATGAAAGCTGAGAGACTGCACTAAGCCTTTATTCATTATTTAACTGTAACTTAAATATATTTTGGTAAAGAGCGTAAATACCAAAACTGTGTCAGTGTCCAAATATTTCCAGACCGAACTGTATATATACAGGTTTTGTCTTGTTATTCTAAAGCCTAAACCTTCTCCCCTTTCCACCTCTTCTCTATCCTCTATCCACAAGCAGGACTGCAAATGAAACAAAATTGGAGACCATAAAAGGACCACCATTTAAAATTTGTTGAATTAAATTCTGAAAGTGGACAGTTATTGTTTCTATATTGGATATATGTTAATCCATATTCTTTAGTATGATAGCAACTCTTTATGGTTTTCCATTTCATAATGGAAAGGGTTATTCCCTTGCTTTTAAATCTTATTGCATTTCCATTTAAGGGAACTACAAAGAGGAGTGTCTTGGTAATACTGTATATAGAGTCTCTCTGTCAGAGTGTGTCTGCAGAGAGTGACCTCGTTTCCTGATTGACTTCAAGCTACTCCAAGATAAATCCATCCAGGAGACATTATTTCTAAATCCCAACCCTAGGCTTACAGTACCTTGCGAAAGTATTCACCCTCCTTGACATTTTTCCTATTTTGATGCCTTACAACCTGGGATTAAAATGGATTTTGGGAGGGGGTTTGTATCATTTGATTTACACAACATGCCTACCTCTTTGAAGATGCAAAGTATTTTTTATTGTGAAACAAACAAGAAATAAGACAGAAAACTAGACCAAACATATAGTGAGGGAAAAAATTATTTAATCCCCTGCTGATTTTTTACGTTTGCCCACTGACAAAGAAATGATCAGTCTATAATTTTAATGGTAGGTTTATTACATCTCAGGAGGGATTTTGTCCCACTCCTCTTTGCAGATCTTCTCCTAGTCAGTAAGGTTTCGAAGCTGACGTTTGGCAACTCAAACCTTCAGCTCCCTCCACAGATTTTCTATGGGATTAAGGTCTGGAGACTGGCTAGGCCACTACAGGACCTTAATGTGCGTCTTCTTGAGCCACTCCTTTGTTGCCTTGGCCGTGTGTTTTGGGTCATTGTCATGCTGGAATACCCATCCACGACCCATTTTCAATGCCCTGGCTGAGGGAAGGAGGTTCCCACACAAGATTTGATGGTACATGGCCCCGTCCATCATCCCTTTGATGCGGTGAAGTTGTTCTGTCCCCTTAGCAGAAAAACACCCCCAAAGCATAATGTTTCCACCTCCATGTTTGACGGTGGGGATGGTGTTCTTGGGGTCATAGGCAGCATTCCTCCTCCTCCAAACACGGCGAGTTGATTTGATGCCAAAGAGCTCGATTTTGGTCTCATCTGACCACAAAACTTTCACCAAGTTCTCCTCTGAATCATTCAGATGTTCATTGGCAAACTTCAGAGGGGCCTGTACATGTGCTTTCTTGAGCAGGGGGACCTTGCGGGCGCTGCAGGATTTCAGTCCTTCACGGCGTAGTGTGTTACCAATTGTTTTCTTGGTGACTATGTTCCCAGCTGCCTTGAGATCATTGACAAGATCCTCCCGTGTAGTTCTGGACTGATTCCTCACCGTTCTCATGATCATTGCAACTCCACAAGGTGAGATCTTGCATGGAGCCCCAGACCGAGAGAGATTGACAGTTCTTTTGTGTTTCTTCCATTTGTGAATAATCGCACCAACTGTTGTCACCTTCTCACCAAGCTGCTTGGCGATGGTTTTGTAGCCCACTCCAGCCTTGTGTACAATCTTGTCCCTGAAATCCTTGGACAGCTCTTTGGTCTTGGCCATGGTGGAGAGTTTGGAATCTGATTGATTGATTGCTTCTGTGGACAGGTGTCTTTTATACAGGTAACAAGCTGAGATTAGGAGCACTCCCTTTAAGAGTGTGCTCCTAATCTCAGCTCGTTACCTGTATAAAAGACACCTGGGAGCCAGAAATCTTTCAGATTGACAGGGGATCAAATACTTATTTCACTCACTAAAATGCAAATCAATTTATAACGTGTTTTTCTGGATTTTTTTGTTGTTATTCTGTCTCTCACTGTTCAAATAAACCTACCATTAAAATTATAGACTGATTATTTCTTTGTCAGTGGGCAAACGTACAAAATCAGCAGGGGATCAAATATTTTTTTCCCTCACTGTAACTATTTACCCCCCAACGTCAATACTTTGTAGAGCCACCTTTTGCAACAATTACAGCCACAAGTCTCTTGGGGTATGTCTCTATTTGCTTGGCATATCTAGCCACTGGGACTTCTGCCCATTCTTCAAGGCAAAACTGCTCCAGTTGGATGGGTTCCACTGGTGTACAGCAATCTTCAAGTCATACCACAGATTCTCAATTGGACTGAGGTCAGGGCTTTGACTAGGCCATTCCAAGACTTTGACTTCATCTGACCAGAGTACCTTCTTCCATATGTTTAAGGAGTCTCCCACATGCCTTTTGGCGAACACCAAACGTGTTTGCCTATTGATTTTTTAAGCAATGGCTTTTTCAAGCCACTCTCCTGAAAAGCCTAGCTCTGTGCAGTGTATGGCTTTGAGTAGTCCTATGGAGAGATACTCCAGTCTCTGCTGTGGAGCTTCGCAGCTCCTTCAGTGTTATCTTTGATCTCTTTGTTGCCTCTCTGATGAATGCCCTCCATGCTTGCTCCGTGAGATTTGGTGGGTGGCCCTCTCTTGGCAGGTTTGTTGTGGTGCCATATTCTTTCTGTTTTTTAATAATGGATTTAATGGTGCTCGGATTTAATGGTGCTTTGTGGGATTTTCAAAGTTTCAGCTATTTTTTATTACCCAATCCTGATCTGTAGCCTATTTCTCCACAACTTTATCCCTGACCTGTTTGTAGAGCTCCTTGGTCTTCATGGTGCCACTCGCTTGGTGGTGCCCCTTGCTAGAACAGGTTTCCGAACAGGTGTATATATACTGAGATCATGTGACAGATCATGTGACACTTAGATTGCACACAGGTGGACTTTATTTAACTAATTATGTGACTTCTGAAGGTAATTGGTTGTGCCAGATCTTATTTAGGGGCTTCACAGCAAAGTGGGTGAACACATATGCACACACCACTTTTCAATTTTTAGTTTTTTAAAATGTTTGGTAACAAGTTATTTTTTTCATTTCACTTCACCAATTTGGACTGCTTTGTGTATGTCCATTATATGAAATCCAAATAAAAATCAATTAATTGTAATGCAACAATACAGGAAAAACAACAAGGAGGATGAATACTTTTGCTAGGCAAAGCCATCACTCCTCCATTTCTCTCCGCTGTTGTATTCAATCTACAGTTTAAAAAGTAGCACAATACGTTTTCTGGTGTAGCGAAACTGTGACCCCACAATGGTACAGAGACTTCTCTGCTGCCCTCCTCTGTCAACATCTATAAGTACTGCTCTCACTATTGTTTGACTATGGCCCACAGACTTCGATAGACAGCCTCTTGGTTTCCATCTCAGTTTTCCATCTGGGACACAGGCAGTGCCATCGAGTTAATTATTAGTCTAGTAGTCCATTTCCATCCTTTTAAGGACCTTAAGTCTTTGTGAATCTGTTTATACCAAGTTTTGGTGCCAGCATATGCCTGGGAATAACTGTTTAACGGATTATATTCAACACTTGTTTCACAACAACTTGATTGTGGAGTTCCAATAAACCAACAGACCATCTCCAGCTAAATGCATCACCCAAATGATGATTTCAACTATTACCATAGATAGAGAGTTGTTAATTAGCAACAGGAATGTTTAGCGGGTATCTTTAAACACAGGAGCAAACTCCCTTGACAAGACTCACAAAGACCTCATAAATTTCAGGGTCACCTCCAGGAAGATCTGACATTCTGTAAGTAAGTAAGTCAGAGAAAGTCACTGTTCATTTGATCTTACAAACATAGAAAGTTCAGTGAATATGCCAGAATCTAAATTCCGGATCAAAATGTATGAATTATCAAATGGGGGGGGGTACTGTCACATTTTTTCCTGATTATAGATACTGGATTTTATATACACTGTAATATTATAATAATGTTGTGCATACACTTTAATATACTAGAATTATTATATACACTATTATTATTGTATATTCTAAGTATATGTGTATGTCCTAGCAACATTATATCTTACAATACCTTTTAAACTGCAAAGTCTGAGGGAAAAAAATTAAACTGATACTGTTACTGTTTGCCAGTGGCTGGTTTCTGGAGTCAAGTCAAATCAATAAATCACATTTATTTTATAAAGCCCTTTTTGTATTGTTAAAACATCGCTGTGCGAATGGACAAGCAACACAGACAGTCAAAAAACAATTGTGATTTTAGATACATTTTATGGGCTATTTCAGCAGATAGTATATGGATGCGAAGGTTTAATATCCTTCAGGGAATGTGTTGCTTGAGGACACAATAAAATAATAAAAACAGTCCTTATTTTATCCCAAGTTTTATCTTGGTAACACAGTATAGGGTTTGTTGTTACTGTGTTTGTTTTTCAGTGTGTGTGTGTGTGTGTGTAAGGAGTTCTGAAGCTAGAAGCACAAAGGTGGTTATGGACATTTACTTTATGGTGGCAGTGTTTGTGTCTTCCTCTCAACAATGTTACCATAATACTGGTACTGTAATATGATATGTAGTATAATACATAATGCAGACATGATAATATGTATTATAATACATAATACAGCTATCTGTGTACAGTCTACGTGTTAGATGTAGCTCAGATGAAGATGTACTCAGATGGAGCTACATTATATTAGTTTGACTCTCATACGGAGCTACATTAGCTTGACTCTCATATGGCGCTACATTAGGTTGACTCTCAGATGGAGCTACATTACATTAGGTTGACTCTCAGATGGAGATGCATT
>JACXGI010002136.1:29890-61156 GCA_016801175.1 Esox masquinongy
AGGTTGACTCTCAGATGGAGATGCATCAGGTTGACTCTCAGATGGAGATGCATCAGGTTGACTCTCAGATGGAGATGCATCAGGTTGACTCTCAGATGGAGATGCATCAGGTTGACTCTCAGATGGAGATGCATCAGGTTGACTCTCAGATGGAGATGCATCAGGTTGACTCTCAGATGGAGATGCATCAGGTTGACTCTCAGATGGAGATGCATTAGGTTGACTCTCACATGGAGATGCATTAGGTTTACTCATATGGAGCTACATCAGGTTCACTCTCATATGGAGATGCATGAGTCACCGTTTTGACTAGGCAGACTAAATGTGAACCAATCATAAGTGTAATGAACTACACTGTACTTCAGTGGTTCTTGAACTTCTCCTGGGGACCCTCAGCCATTATCACAGTTGTGTTGCGGCCCTGAACTAGATCACCTGAATCAAACAGCTGAGGCTTAATAATCTGGTTCCGGTGCTCTGAGATACATCTGATACATGGAACAGCTAGTGGCCCCCAGGAGAGATTTGAAAACCACTGCTATACTTTACTAGACTCTCTGCTGTCCAAACTTAGAAACATATACTTTTTTTGTATTCTGGGTTAAGGAATGCAAACCAGTAAAGTCCCAAAATGTGACATAGGTGCAGTTCTAGAATGTGTGCTTATATTCGGAGTAATATGAAATCATCCCATCCTACTATAAATAGCTCCATATTATATGGTTGAAACATGACCATATTTTTATTGTCTGCCTTACACTTGTGAATGCAGTAATACGCAACTGCAGAAAACGTAATGAATGAAAGGGTTAATCTGAGTAAATGGTTCTGGAACAGACAGAAGTTACTAAAACACAAGCAATTATGTTAACGGCCTTGTTGTTACCTCCCTCCTATGGCTCCTTAGTGGAGAGGAACGCAATTGTCCGCACGCAAACACACTGGGGCAGGATGACGTATGGTGGAGTTAGCATCAATGATGACAACCAAACAACCAACCTAGTACAACTCAGACCATGTCGTAAAAGCAATAATAGAAGAGAGTCCGCAACTCTCATAATGCTCCAACAAAGAAATTTAATAAGCTAAATTGTACAGATTGACAATGTTTCGATCCCAAACGGATCTTCGTCAGGTCATGTAAAAGCAATGTCCCATTGGTTTTTTAGTACTGTAACACGTAGAAACAAACGACAACAAGGGGAAAAACATGACAAAGAGAGGCTTACCAAATCAGGGTTAGGAGAACGGCTGGGTGAGTGCTGTTAAAGTAAATAAATGATGAGGGTCCTTGTCTTCCCTAAACTTCTACCATGCCTGTCACAAGCTAAACCCTGCATAACTAACCTGACTGCTACAATAAGCAAAGGGACAGCCACTCGCTTCTTCAGGAGTATGTAAACCCTAGGATGCCTTAGCTAGCCGGTCTCCAAGGACAGCACAAAACGCAAAGGTCATAATATATAACAAAGCATGCGCACATAACAGTTCTCTCTCCTCCACACCCAAAGGAAGTGGCCCTTTATGCAGGAAGGGTTGATGGACCACACCTAGCTCATCAACACCGACGCAGCACACCTAAGGTAGGGAGCTAGACACAGAAGAGGAAACAGCAGTCTAGAGTGCTACAAAGAGAAGTGGACGTAAGAGTGCTACAAAGGGAAGTGGATGTAGAACTTCGCAGTTTTCATGCATCATGTTTCTTCTTAACATTGCACACAGGCTGCAATCGATCAAAAGGCACAGTGCCTTCGAAATGTGTTCAGACTCCTTCATAATCTTCACATTTTGTTGTTTATAGACTTTCATTAATTTTTTACATTTTTACCATCAATCTACACACAATAAACACAAATCAAAACATGTTTTTGAAAAACTGAAATATCTTATGTGCATATGAACCCTGTTCCATGACACTTCAAATTGAGTTCAGATGCAATTAGTGATGGCCAAACGAGGATTCATTAGCGTTACTTTAGCAGCAGGATATTATGCTGGCAGCAGGCAGATGTTCTTTTTCACAATAAAAGCCATTATTGAACTATATAAGGCAATATAGTTAATCTAGTCTGTAAAAAAGAACAGACAGGAACAACATTGGAAAGGACATTAAACATAAAATGACAGACTATACTGACAGACAGGATTGCTAACTATATTGCCTTATATATTTCAATTATGGCTTTCATTTTGAAAAATATAATCTGACTTAGCGCTGCTAGCATAATATCCTGCTGCTAGAAGAAAGGTAATGAAGGTAAGATTATTAGTGCTTTCCGTCAAGCCAAACTAAGTAACCGGACAAGAAGGGCCTTGGTCAAATAGGTATCCAAGTACCCAATGGCCACTCTAACAGAGTTTCAGAATCTCTCGGAATAGCTAGTAGAACATATCAGAAGGTCCACCATCTCTACAGCACTACATCAATCACGCCTTTTGCTAGAGTGGCTAGATGGCAGAAACTCCTGAGTAAAAGGTATATACTAGGGCTGTACAATTAATCGAAATATAAGCAAAATTGCGATACTGACATGTGCAATATCCAACTGCCAACTTATGCAATTTACAGCTCCAAAAAAGGTGAATATGCGCTTTGCGCGAGGCAACGGGCATGCATCGTATGTCCGTAATAGTTTTTTCTGTGCTGTAGGTATTTTTGTAGAATACTTAACCCTTGGGGGCCTTTTTTTGTTTTTCACTACTCTTAAATTTGGGCTTATAAACAATATGTAATGTTTATGGATCATCATGTATTTGGCATCAAATGATTCTAAAGAACCTCAGCTAATATAAGCATGCATAAAAATATACTTATAAGGTAGTATTTGAGTGAAAATGCACAATAAATTAAATAATTTCATAAGCAAAATCAGATTTTTTCTATATATCATTGAATTCTGACCACAACACAAATCATTTTTTCCAACACAAATGTTTTCTGCAAACCCTTTCCTTACACAAATATGCATTGTTTCACAATAAATTTGAACAGAACGATGAAATAATTCACCTTTTGTGCAAGCAGTCCAATACGTTTTTGACACCCATTCTTCTATTTATCTTTGAATTCAGACCACAAAACCATGTGGAACAGTTCTCCCATTCCAAATATAATTTTCAAACCCCTTTTCTTACACAAATATGCATTGTATCACAATAAATGTGAACAATGAAATTATTCACCTTATGTGCATGCAGTCCAATATGTTTATGACACCCATTATTATTTTTCTATTTATCATTGATATCAGGCCACAAACAACCATGTGGAACAGTACCTGAACTAATTTTGTTTAAATACTTGATGGTTTTTCAATGTTAGTTTGCGTTAACACTGCAACTGCTAGTGAAGACGTCTGCTTCAAGTTGGCGAGTAGCACCAAGAGATTGTCCCACAAACAACAGCAGGGCTATTAAAAGTTTTGACTTCAATGTCGGTGCCTACAAACAAACTTAATACGGGAGAAAATATACCTCAAAGGTTGAGAAATTTTGCCTAACCAGCTATGGCAACAGCACAAACCTAGCAAACGCTGCAAACGACATTGCATTAAATGAGCAGTTCAACAAATTCAAATTGGTAGTAAGTGTAAAATAGAAAACACTGAACTTCAACTCAATTTTTATTCAGTTTTATAGCACATTATGTAGGCTATGATCTCTATTTTTAAATGAGATTATCTACACTGTTTACACTCATATTTGAAAATCGCAAATCATAACCATAATTGCAATATTTGTCAAAGAAATCATGATTCAATACTTTATCCAAATCGTGCAGCCATAATATATACTGTAAATGTCACCTGAAAGACGGAGATCATGAGGAACAATAATCTGGTCAGATGAGATGAAAATTACACTATTAAGCCTGGATGTCCTATGTCTGGCAAAAACGAGGTACCACTCATTGCATAATACTATCCCTAATGTATGGTGGTGGCTTTTAACTGCAGGGACAGGAAAACAGGTCAGGATTGAGGGAAGTACAAATGGAGCAAAATACAGAGAGGTCCTTGAAGAAAACCTGATCATTATGCATTATGACCACCTGGTATCTGGCACCAAGATGTTGGCAGTAGATCCTTTAAGTCCTGTAAGTTGCGAGATGGGGCCTCCTTGGTTCAGACCTGTTTGTCCAGCACATCCCACAGATGCTCGATTGGATTGAGATCTGGGGAATTAGTAGGCCAGGTCAACACCTTGAACTCGTTGTTGTGTTTCTCTAACCATTCCTGAACAATTTTTGCTTTGTGGCAGGGCGCATTAACCTGCAGAAAGAGGCCAATGCCATCAGGGAATACCGTTGCCATGAAAGCGTGCACATGGTCTGTAACAATGCTCAGGTAGGTGGTACGTGTCAAGGTAACATCCACATGAATGGCAAGACCCAAGGTTTCCCAGCAGAACATTGCCCAAAGCATCACACTGCCACCGCCAGCTTGCCTTTTTCCCATAGTGCATCCTGGTGCCATGTGTTCTCCAGGTATGCGACACACACACACCTGGCCATCCACGTGATGTAAAAGAAAATGTGATTCATCAGACCAGGCCACCTTCTTCCTCCACTTCCACTCTGGCGCTCCACCTCGCCAGTGTACTAACCACCGGCAAGAGAGTGATGGCAGCAGCGCATCCCGAGGACGCACCTGCTTCCAATTACTGTTTCGTTGTTCATATTCTGTTGTTCACCCACCGCACCTCACAGATTATTATTTGTCTGTCATTTGACCATGTTGGTGCGCTTGTGAAAACCCTTTGACATTATATAAAGAAAGATTATTGCATCGCTATTGCTCGTTTGGTTTCTTTTCCCTTTTTGCCTCCCTTTTACGAACTCGTTATCCCCGCACCATCACAGCAGCTCAAGAACATGCTGTGTACTTCAATAATATTCAATAATCAATGTATTAATATTTATTAAAAACACCTTTTTAAAAGATGGTGAGTGGCTTGTTGTCTCCAGAGCCACTAGATGCATGCTCATTAATCCTGCTGTAGAATTCGTTGGCATCGGCAAGTCACTGAAAAATCCTAGTTCCCCAGGGACATACCTTGGAAATACCTTGTGAGAAACCTTTATACAAACCTTTAAACTTTCTTTTAAAACACATCATTTGGTAAAGAAAAGGAGGATTAGAATTGGTTTAACTTATTGAAACAAATTGTGTCTGTCTTCTCAGGATATAAATACAATTGCTCAAGCCACATCTATGCTGCACCATTACCTTTTTATTTTATAGTCACTGCTTTTCATAGTATGAGTGTTTTCATATTATGTGTACTTGTATGTTTATTTCTATATGCTGTCACACAGTATGGAGGACCAGAACTACCAAACTCCAAAATCAATAAATAAACAGAGCCAGTGTGCTCGAGACCTCTCCTGAATAGTGTTTGTGCAATATCAAATGCATGCAATAATGGGATACGCCAAGGATCTAAAATAGCACTCGTCATCTTCGCAATTGGCTTCTATCGCCCTCTCTGGGCTTGATTGCTTTGGTCAGAGAGAAATTAATAATTAGGAGAATTCATAATTAAGTACTAATTCGTGTCACATTAAAAGTGTGTCACAAATGAATTTATTTCAGTGTAAACTGATGAGCCGAAACATTATGACCACCTGCCTAATATGCTGTTGATCTTCCACTTGCGGCCAACACAGCGCCGACCGGCCGTGGCATGGTGGACTCCGCTAGACCCCTGAAGGTGTCCTGCGGTATCTGGCACCAAGACATTATGAAGTCCTGTAAGTTGTGAGGTGGAGACGTCATGGATTGGACTTGTTGGTCCAGCACATCCCACAGATGCTCAACCGGATTAAGATCTGGGGAATTTGGAGCCCGGGGCAACAACTTGAACTCTTTGTCATGTTCCTTAAACCATTCCTGAACAATGTATGCAGTGTAGCAGGGCGCATTATCCTGCTGAGGCAAATCAAATGTATTTATAAAGCCCTTTGTACATTAGCAATTGTCACAAAGCGCTTTTACAAAAAAAATGGCCTTAAACCCTAGAAGCAAACAACAGCAGTGTTGAATTTCAGTGGCTAGGAAAAACTCCCTAAGAAGGCTGAAATTTAGGAAGAAACCTAGAGAGGAACCATGCTCAGAGGGGTGACCAGTCCTCTTCTGGCTGTGCCGGGTGAACATATTAAGAGTACAAATTGTATTATTAATAAATGCATGTGGGCTGAGTCCAGAGTCTATTTAAACCTAGTCCAGGTCGGAAGCATGACCAGATGGACAAGGACAGGGACAACAAGGGGGTGAGGAGGGGGTCAGCAGAGTGGCAGCTGAAATCGTCAGGTACAGGGGCAGCAATGGGTCTTTCAAGCCTGGTATTCCGGAGGTGTGGGCCAAGACCTCATGTCCTCCTAAGTTTAAAACAGGGCAGGACACAGGGAAAATTTAGAAAATGCATTCCTTAGATCTACAAGGATTTATAGTGGAGAAGGAGAACCGACCCTACTCTTCCAGCACGATAGTATAGCAGCGTAAGACCTTGGGGCGGAGACAGGGGAGTCCAGTGACACTATGGCCCTATCCGGGGGAGGCCCCGGACAGGGCCCAACAGGCAGGAAATCAATCCACCCACATCACCCACATCACATCTACTGCCATCATGGGAATTCCATTGCCATGAAGGGGCTACCTGGTCTACACTGATGTTTAGGTAGGTCACACGTGTCAAATGGATGTCCACATGAATGCCCAGACCCAGGGTTTACCAGTAGAACATTGTCCAGAGCATCACACTCCCTCCACTGGCTTGTCTTTCCACAGTGCATCCTGGTGCCATCAGTTCCCCAGGTAAATGGCGCACATGTACACGGCCATCCACGTGATGTAAAACAAAATGGGACTCCTTGGACTAGGAGACCTTCTTCCACTGCCCCAAGGTCCAGTTTGGACACTCGCCTGCCCATTGCAGGCACTTTTGATGGTGGACAGGGGTCATCATGGGTCATCATGACCAGTCTGCAACTACGCAGCCCCACATACAGCAGTATGTGATGCAGTGTGTGTTGTGACACATTCCTCCCATAACCATCATTAAAAATGATGCGACTTGAGCCACTGTAGACCTTCTGTCGGATCTGACCAGGCAGGATAGCTTTCGTGGCCCTCGAGCATCAATGAGCCTTGGGCACCCAACACTCTGTTGCCGGTTTGTGGTTTGTCGCTCCTCTGACCACTGTCAGTAGGTACTCACCACTGCTGACCAGGAGCACCCCACAGGCCTGGCCGTTTCAGAGATGCTCTGACCCAGTTGTCTGGGCATAACAATTTGGCCCTTGTCAAAGTTGTGCAGGTCTTTACTCTGCGCATTCCTCCTGCATCCAACACGTTGACTACGAGAACTGATTGTTTGCTTACCATCTAATCTACCCAGACGTTTGCATGTGCCCTTGTAAGGAAATTATCAACGTTATTCGCTTCAACTGTGAGTGGTCATAATGTTTTGACTCATCAATGTACATTTACATGCATATATATTTACTGATTCAACAGATTCATCACATTTTTTATTATTTGTATGTACACCTTTTTTATTGAGACATTTATTAATTTTGATTTGGGCTGTTCTGGTCCTACATAATTAGCCAGGGTGACAATGCGTTCAGCTAAACATAGACAACGTAAAGTAGTCGGTGATTTACATTTTTACATGTCGTTTTGTAACCTTGTAGCGCTCCGCTTGGGAGCGCTATTGTGACATTAATGGAGTGCGTAATTGTATGCCATGTGTAACCCAAATACAGCTAGAGGGGTCTTGTTACATGAAGGGTTTAAGGCCTTATTTATCCAAAATTTTCTTAACGAAAAACCCTTTTTTAAAACAAGTATATACACTTGAGACCTTTGAAGTAAAAAATAAAAAACAATCGCACCCAAAAAGCTGATCAATGTGGCCTGACACCTACCTGGATCCCGCTAACAAGGCAGCACTTACATAGCATGAATAAAAATGTTATGTTCAAGTGCTCTGATAGTGACTGGCATGTGCCATAGTCATAACTTGTTTACTTATTTTTACCGTGGGCGGTGCTACTGCGCACGAATCGAGCGCACTATCCAATTTGCTGGATACCCGCTTGTGTAGTAATTGAACGCTTGTTCCCCAATCGGTTGTAATGGATGGAGGGTGAGATAGGGGTTATCGCGCCTGTTGGTCTTTCCTAGTGCAGAATGTTGCACGGGGGGTCTCTCGCTTTATCAGTCCTCGAGATGGACATTTGGAATTACTGAGGAGGCAACGCGGCCAATACGACTCATTTCTTCGTTTTTAGAGAAACGATACAAGTAGAGCTCGGCTTGGACACCAACACGCAATACGATCGCCCGGGTCGATAATTACATTTTCGGCAATTTTCAGGGGGAGGGGGGTTCCTTTTTTAGATGGGAAGTTCTATGCTGGAATATTCTTTTTGAAACGGAAGGGTTTGGAGAACAAACTGGAACGCTACTCCTGGACCAAGTGTACTGAACGCGTGTGGAGAGGATGGTGTTTTTCATGTAGCCTACCGTGGTGTGGAAGTGTCTCCGTGCTTTGTTGGATCCTTATGGTGTTGATTATTGAATGTTTTCTACTTTGAAAACTTTATCTAAGAAGAAACCAAATTAAAGGCCAGCACTGGAGGGGAAATGGCCAGTGAATTGAAACCGCGGCTTTGTCTCATGACAAAGAGTGAGAACGGGTATGGGTTTCACTTGCACGGCGAGAAAGGAAAGAGCGGGCAGTACATTCGCAAAGTGGAGCCCGCGTCTTCTGCGGAGGCGTCCGGACTGCGGGCGGGGGACCGTGTCATCGAGGTGAACGGGGAAAATGTGGAGAAGGAGACGCACCATCAAGTAAGTAAAGCACAACCCACTGTCCCACTACATTTGTTTTATGCTCCCTGACATTATCTCTACATGTAATCTACATGACATTATTATAATAATTGGCCCTAATCATAATTACCTAATTTATTCAACTTCAGAATTACTTTTCATAGAATCTTAAAGCGCTTACACAGCAAAAACAATGCAGACAAAAACAATGTACAATACCAACATAGAACATTATTATTGCTCCCCCTTACAGGCACTATTACCTAACTCAGTGACATGATGTAAAACACACCAAAACCCCTAACAACTTATCCAGACCAAAATATCCACCTTTTTCCAGTAGCCTAACTAGGACATTAAATCCATCTACAGACACAGTGCAAGGTTAACATTACACTTTTGCTAAGTTGTCTATTCTACAATTATAGGGAATGGTTTATGAGAAAAAGCAGACGGTCTACACAGCCTTTCAGCACTAGATAAAAGGACAGCAGGAGGTTGCTGGAAGACATCACAGACCTCACTATGTCAGCTGAGTCTGGTCATTCTCACACTCTCACACAAGGGACCCCCAATTACCAACTCTAATAAATTGTGCCTCATCATCATGACTGCCCGGATCGCTACAATAACTGTATCCACCACTGCTCACGTGTTGTCTCACTATTGTCATTGTTTATTTTTTTTCCCCGAGGACGCTGGTATCTTACAGGCATGGGTCATATTTTATAAACATTAAATGGAGGAAAACCGACTGAAAGTGCGAGGGATTTCCCAGCCTGGCCCAAAAAGAATGAACCAGCTTGATGCTGCTTTCTGCTGCACAACTGCTTGAAACATGTTTAATATATTGTTGTAATGAATGCAATCCTAGTCTTGGCTTATTATTAAGAGGTGAGAAGGAGTTGAGTTAATTATTTTCTTACAGCAACAAACACGGAGAAGAAGTAGCAACTTTACTGTGTTGCTCTTCACCAGCAGTCTCTACAGTTAAGGCTACCTTGTTCATGCAAGGCAGCTGCTATCAGGACAGTAACCCCAGGTCCTGACTGAGTACTGTATTGTACCTCAGAAGGGAAACCTTAAGGTGAGGACCACACACGCAAACACAGTCACGGCACAACAATCTACTTCAGTCGATCCGGGTCCAATTCCCAGTTGGGTCACATACTCCAGCGGGTCTGCAGTTTTGGTCTGATAGGCTGTCCGGAACATGGAAGAGGGCTGGGAGGAGGACATGACATACGGAACACTGGAGTGGTGGTGCCCCTGGCTTAAATCACAGCCCGTTACGGCTACTGCACAGCCCCACTGAAATGTCCACACCGATGTTCTTACTGAGGTCTTGAATCTAATCTCACTGTCCTTCCCTTTCGTCTCCTCGCTCCCGTCCTCCCGTCCTCGACCTTCTCCCTCTCCTTCACCCCTCCCTCCCCGTCCCGTCCCCTCCTGCCAGGTTGTGCAGCGCATCAAGGCGGTGGAGAACCAGACCCGGCTGCTGGTGGCGGACCGGGAGACGGACGAGTACCTCCGAAGCCTGCGCCTCGTCTGTACCGAGGAGATGGCCGTCCGCCTGGCGGGACCCGCCTCGGGGTGCCCCTCCTCACGGCCAGCCTCGCCCTCCTCGCCCGCCGCCAAGAGGGAGAATGGCTCCGTGTCCAAGCCGCCCGCCGCGCTGACCGGAGAGATGCCCAAGCCCACGCGGTGGTCTCCGTCAAGGTCTGCTAAGAAGGTGTGTGACCATGACTGAGGGTACAGTCCAAAGCAGCAGACTTGGAGGCATTATATGATGTAGGCTCCTGTGTTAGTGCGGGGCGGGAACAAATACCTGCACATGCAAATAATGAGTTATGGGCCAAATGAGCCCAGATAAGAGGATGTTGTTTTGATGGGATGATGATTACAGTCAGGGGATGCTGCGTGGCTGTCGAAGGGACTCCTGTCATGTGTTTCCATGACTTCCCACTTCATTCATCCCTGGTTCTGTGTCACACCTCCAGGTAGTCTTGGCTCTTCCTCAGTTATTTTCACCTTGTGTGTTTCAGGTAAGCTCCAGTTTAAACCTAGCTTAAGGGCACAGCAGCTAACCACTAATTGCTTTGACAGTGCTATCCGCTATAACATCATACCTTTCAAATGACAGTAACATGTTTCAGTAATTCACTTACTGAGTATTGATATATTGGATAGATGTCGCAATTTTTGATCCCCCAGAAGTGGTTTGAATTCTAAGGGAGGATCACTCCATTGGTCAGTGAAGAACAGCGATTAACATGAGCCAGAACACATCTGTTATAATGTGTTATGTATAGACTGGACACTGCTATGATCACGTTGAGGTGGACGGATAGAAGTTATAGGGGTATTTTTAACCCTTAACCCTTTAAAGCCCTTAGCCTATGAAAACAACACAAGTCATCCTTTCACACACACACATCTACACAGTGCTATACAGTCAGAGGCTGCTGGCATTTGATTGTGAGTCAGCACTCTGTTGCTGCAAAAGTCAGGGAAGCAGATGCATAGCGTCTGATTTATCTGTAGCTACAGATCTAGGATCAGCTTACCATTCGCTAGCCTGACGTTTACCATTTGAGGGGTGTATATAAAAACTGACCT
This sequence comes from Esox masquinongy, assembly GCA_016801175.1. Lineage (NCBI taxonomy): Eukaryota > Metazoa > Chordata > Actinopteri > Esociformes > Esocidae > Esox > Esox masquinongy. The sequence continues at coordinate 41,350 of JACXGI010002136.1, forward strand.
AAGAACAGTGTGGAGAGGTCACATCCTACACCTGCTGTACATGAGACCCCCCCCCCCAGCTGTGATTTGGCACTGATCTACGATCAGTTTACCGTAACTGTATAATGGTCTCCACCTTTGGTGGTCCCCGTCAAACTGGCCCTAGATATCACTGCCTAAGGGTGACTTTGCCTGCTGAGATCTGATTGCATGGATCTTGTTTTTCTATCTGCTTGACTGAGCTCTTCATCCTGATGGCCTAGATTAGATTAGACCTATTCTCTGCATGAGGAGAACCCTGTCCAAGGCCTGTCAACACCGTGTGTGTGTGTGTGTGTGTGTGTGTGTGTGTGTGTGTGTGTGTGTGTGTTTGCCTGCTTGTTATTGTGTGTGCTTTTTCTGAGAGCGGATGGCAGGATTGGTTCCAGATTCTTTTCAGTTGTAGAGGTCAGAAGGTCACCAAAGTCTTAGGATTCCGACCTGGGACAATGCAGCAATTCTTTCTGTGCTTGCAATGTATACGTATGTCTCTGGCCTCCCAACAGTGTAAAGGTAACATTGTGGAGTAAGTGCTTTTTTTATCGAGGTATGCTGAGGTCTGAAATACAATAGCCCCAGGTTACAAAACAGCAAGGGGCTTAGAGTTTGATTTTTGCAATTCCATAGAAGTATTCCATGTTGGTTTTGAAAACAAGATACATTTCCGTTAGGTCCCTGTCTTCCTGAAAATCTGCTCTGCTTTTGTTTTACATCTGCCCTATGTGCAAGATGATGAAGCTTCTCCACTTCTGTTTTCTGCATTCACAGAACATGTGTTTTCACTTACACTAGGTTTGCCAATATGCGCACGATCCAGCGCTCCGTTTCTACATTAGCTCTGACAAGGCCTGTGTGTGTGTGTGTGTGTGTGTGTGTGTGTGTGTGTGTGTGTGTGCGTGTGCGCGTATGTGCGTGTGCGCGTGTGTGCGTGCGTGCGTGCGTGTTTAGTCCAAGCTCAGCTGCATTCACTTTGTGAGCGGCGTAGAGAAATCCCAGCAGCCAGTGGGGTCAGACGGCCCTGCTAAGCTCAGGACATTTCCTTTGTCTTTCTTTCTCCATTAATGTCCCTGTACTCCATGCTTGTACGGAGAATACACAGACTCCAGAAACAAATCGTTCCAACAGGGGACAGGAGGTTTATATATGCCTTCTGTAAAGGCCTTCAGGAGCTATACGCCAACAGGCATGACAAACTAAAAATAAAAGAAATTAAGAGACATTTGAAAGACAAAGCCCTTAGTTTGGAATGGCTGGAACACTAAAGCCGCATGTCGGAAGGGTCTTTTCAACATGTTACTGAACTGTTAAGTTTAGTAACATGCAAAGGGGATACTTGCCAAAAGAAGGGAAGGTAAAACAAAGTGACAGTAACACTGTGGTCAAGTCTTCCTGTAAGAGGTCTGTAAAATACAGAGGTCATCCAGGGGCAGGAGGATTGTCCAGGATGTGACCCAGTGATGACAACCCAAACTGTGGGGCCACGTTACTCTGACTGGGTGTTAAGGTACTTTATCGGACATAGAAATGAATGGGTGAATGGACTGATGAACGAGTTAGTGAATAACCAAACCCAAAATCGACGTTTCCATCCATCCATTCATCATTAAATGACCTGTCAAGTGGTCTGTGTTAATGTCCGGCCCAGATGGGTGACAGTCGTCTGGCGCAGCTAGTCATGCTTATGGTGATACGTAACGAGGCGGAGGCTGACGACCGGAGGTTATTTCCTGTCTCTTTGGAGGGATTACAGAGTGTACCTGGTCGTGTGCATGCTCCCTTGCTCGTGTGTGTGTCTTCTCGGATCTACAGAGCTGAAAGCATGTGTTTAGTCATTGGTAAATAGCATGTGGCTAGGACCCATGATGAAACGATAAAGAGAGAGTACCCAGTCAGCAACGTTCCACTGTCCCCAGTGACTACTCTGTCAGTAGTAATAGTACTACCTTCTGTCAAGGGTCTCCGTTCATCTGCATCGCGGTAGTTCAGTGCAAATATTTTTTAAGGCTGTGTTCTCATATTTGTCTGCGTTCACGGTAAACAGTGTTACCCTTGACAGGAGGTAGTATTATTACTTTGTTAATGTCACTACTCCGTTGAAAGTCACATTTAAAATTCAGCCACTATATAGACATTCAGGCTTTGAATGTCCTCGACACGGATCAAATTGAGCCCCACCCAAAACAAAAGATGGATTATTCCGCTGTAGCGTTGCCATTGTAAACTGCTGAGGTTAACATTCAAAGTGAGCAGAGGAGAAGTCTGAGTTAAAACAGCCACATGAAGAGTGACAGTCATTGGGGGACCATAGCTCACTGAGTGGAGAAAAAAACCCAGACTGTACTACTAGCCAGACTCTGTTTACAACTGTAACACAACTTCACTTTTTTTTTTTAATAAACTGGACGTCCCCTCTAGATGTCACTGCTAAGCAGCAGCCGTCTGTCTCACACCCCATCTCCAATTTGTGTCTGTTTTACCACCATGGCCTCCGCTGGGGGCCATAAAACAGCAGTTAACATATGACCTGCTGGCCGAAGGGAGGGGGCGCAGACTGGAGCTCTGACTTTCACAGTGTTTTTCACCACAAAGAATGTGTCGTGATTTTCTCCAGAATATGAGTGAGGTTAGCTATTACACATGGCTGCATATTGTCTGTCTGCCTTCTCTGTGGAATAGTAAGGACAGAAACACATCTGAGTCTAGAGCTCTGGAGTAGGTAATCAGGCCCAGCAAAATCGGAGGCTTAGGACATGGGATCTCATCTCATGCGAATGCAGTGAGGGCAGCTTGCTACAAAACGTGTTGTCAGGGCAGCCAGACTCCTAGGGTTACCTTGAATTCCAGGACTTCCTGAGGGGGCGGAGTCAGAGCTGAGGGAGCAGACGGCAGGGTTGTTTGTCTGGCCTGGGGAGTGCTGCAGACTTGGCCTCTACGGAGCTCCACAGGTCCCCTGTCACCGACCGTAATCACTAACACATTGGCCAAATACACCTTTGGGGTGTGGAGATGGTTGGGAGTGAAAGAGAGTGTGGCTGCATCCGTGCATCTGTCTGCGTGTTTGTGTTTATGTGTGCGTGCGCGCGCATGTAGAAGTTATACGACACTCAGTGTTTTTTTTTCTGGCTTTTATGGTCCTTCATCTTCTGGTTTCCTTTTCCTTGCATTCCTCTACTGTTTACACTCCTGAAGATTTGTGAGACGGCTAAGAGAGTCCAGGAGAAGACTGAATCAGAACCAAATGATTTCAGGCTGTATTGGACGCAACTCCTTTCGGAACAATGTTCACCCATTAATAGAAAATGATGTACCTTTTGCAGTGTATGGTTGACATGATTCTGCAGGAAGACAAACTGATAGAAGACATAATACCGAGAGGGGATCTGGGAAGAGAGAGGTGGAGAGAGAGAGGAAGATGGAGGGAGACATATGGTTGTGATATTATGTATGAATGTAAACATCTGAGGATATAAAACCCAAAACAGGACGGAGAACATTTTTAAACGTTCTTCATTTCAAAACAAAATAGTCAGCCATAAGCACAGCGGGCAACTATATGAATGCATTGTCCAGCTTTGAAATTAATCTGAAGACTCAGAACCCTCATAGAATCCTACTGAGGACTCAGTCTGAACTGAGTGGGAACGTTATATAAGACAAATCAACAGGGGGCCTGTTTATCTGAAGGCCGCTCTTTCACACACGCACACACGCGCGCACACACTCACACTGAGTTATCCAATTTCTCCCAGAAGATAAGACACCAAAAAACATTTAGGCCCCGCAGTGAACACGTACATTTTTATTAGAAGCAACTAAACAAAAATGTGGAAATGGATGCAGGCTAGACGCTTGCATTATTTACCTATAAGATAAATGATATTGTTTAACGTTAACTTGATAAGGCATATGGGTTCTACCATTAAAACACAGCAGCCTCTGGATCCCTTGTCTGTTCTTCCTGTGCCATCCAGTATGTTTGAAAATCTTGCTGATCTAGTTAGGTTGTTAGCTAGCCAGAAGAGATAAATACAATAGTATAATAGTGTATTATTGTGAATAATGGTGTATTTATTGTTGTATAATATAATATTTACTCTAGTATATTGTAGTATTAACTGTGGTATACTGTAGTGTATTATTTACTGTAGTAAAGAAACTACAGTAAATAATTTACTACAGCGGTATTCACTGTAGTAAAGAAAAATACATAGATCTCAAAGGATGCATACTGGATGCAAAAGATTAGCAAACAACTGTCTAGATTTGTGGAATTTAATAGACAAAAAATGACAAATGCAGCATGCATACTGGAGAATGCTGTGACAGGCAACGAGCTGCAAGTCAAAACAAGTAGCTCTTCTCGGTGTAGCCAAAAAATAAGTATCTTTCCTTATCAGTCAGTTTTCAGCCTTGACTAGAACAGTTAATCAGGTTGCTTATCTAGACCACTTCCAGGTCGGACTGTACAGTACCCACAGATATAATGTCACAGGTCGGAATGGCTTCAGACTGACTTTTAAATTGGTCATCAACCAAAGAGCCTGAAACTGTTAGAACATAGTTCTCAACATACTATAGTTATACTGTTTTAGACATTACTGTAGTATTTAGTATCTTAGACAGAGAGGTGGGGAGGAGGTTAGTTGAGGAAAAAACAACTATACAAACAGTAGAAGTGCACATTGTACATAAGCTCTTGTAATTAGGACTGTGATTTGAAACCTTCAATTTAGCATCTCTGCTATCACTGTATGTACTGTAAGGAACATACAGTTCTGGAAAAAATTAAGAGACCACTGCACCTTTTCTTTCCTTTCCAAAAAAGTTGAAGTTGGAAATGAAAGAAAAAGGTGCAGTGATCTCTTAATTTTTTCCGGAGCTGTATATATGGTGTAGGAAGAGACACACATTTGTGATATTTTCTGCAAATTCAAACGGATATAAAACCCACAACAGGAGGGAGAACATTTTAAAGGTTTTCCATGCCCAGCAGACGTCAACACATAGTCAATGCATTGCCCAACTTTAAAATTAATAGTCCTATTAGAATCCTGCTGAGGCCTATGTCTGAAGTAAGCTGGACTGTTATATAAGACATATCCACAGGCGTCTGGGTATACCACACAAATGCATGTATGTATGCACCCCCCCCCCCACCTCCCCACACACACACACATACAGACACGCACTAGGCTGCTCTGTGTAACCCAGCCAAGCCTATATTCTCAGGGCATATACTCTTAAGGGCCTTACAGCAGCTAACAGCTTCTCAGACACTATCATAGAAATGTAATGATATAGAAGTGTCTCTCTCTCTATTCACACAATTCCCAATCAGTCCCGCTGTTACAATTGAGTAGGATTAGTGAGTTTTAACTTGATTGTTAATTGGAGAAGGGAATGAAAACCAAACCACGTGGTCATGAGGATGTATCCTTTTACCTTTCTGCACACTTTAGGCTGCAGCTATTACCTATTAACACTTAATCAGTCAAGCACACACATACACACACTCACTCTCACTCTCTCCTCACACTGAAAGTGTTCTCCAGAAAGGACAGGGCTTTAGTCTTGTAGTTTGCCAGGACCCGTGGTTGTGTCAACTGTCACTCTCTCACTGAAAAGAAGCCTCAGCCAGACACACACAAACACACACACACATACACGTACACATAGCCAAACCAAACCCCCAGAGAGACTACCCTTCTCACTCACACAGTGCTGCTTCTATTTATCCGGGGATGGGAGATCCTTGGGAAGCAGTGTTAGATCACAACTTACTGTGGGGTGGTCAGGCTAACTCAGCTTTCTCACTTGTGTGGGGTTTGCCACTAGTCGGTTGAAGGTCATTGGTTTTTGTATCTTAGGGATCTGTGTGAAAAAGAATCTGTTCACCTTAATGTCTGTGTAGCTCTTGCGCTATGTTTCCCAACGGAAAAGCGTATCATTACATATTACATACACGTCTCGACATATTATATATTTTGGAGCTGTGTGGCTAATTCTAAGTCTCTCTTTGACATTTGGAGGGAGAGAGAAAGAGAGAGAGAGAGAGAGACCAGAAAAAGATAAACAGCTACAGTATTGAGGAGAATAGGGAGCGAAAAGTGGACATACAAACTGTAAGAGACATGAAAGCCAACCCAGAATGACACATTAACCACCCGCCTTGTCATCAAAGCCCTAGTTCTGATGCCGTCGGTCCACTGAGGCTTCTGAGGTCGGCCGGGGAACTGTTGACCTGGCTAATATACCCGCAGTGGTAAGAGGCGGGGGATGTACTGTATGAACTGTGCCTTAACGCCACTTCTGTTCAGCCCCTCTAGCCCATTGGGGCCTCCCGCTTGGACTCTCCCTTCTGTCTCTCTCCCTTTCTGCTGCTCCTTCTGCTGCTCCTGACACCATACGGACCCAGACAGCCATACATCTGGGAATAACGTCCCCCCGTCAAACTGGACCACTTGGGTTCTGTTGTTGTTCCGTCAGACTCGGGTTGCAGTCGGGTTGTAGAGAACAGTACAGTAGTGCGGAGGAAGTTGTTGAATCTCAAGTGAAGATTTCGGTTGGGAGATTTAAATTAAGGCGAATAAGTAAAGATGAAGGGTCTGAAGGGATATGTGTATCACTATATAGAGCGATTTGTTGATCTTTTGTCTGTTTTCATTTACATGGTGTTTTGATTGTATTTACATGGAACTTCCTGTCCCTTTCATTCTTAATGCCTTTGGCCAGGTTGTCATTCTACAAGGTTGTCATGACCTGGTTAGATAAAATTTATAGTAAGGATGTGTGGTTACTACATGCATACAGGCCTCAACACAAGCACACAAGCACCGCCCACAGACACAGTGCAGGCACTGCCCACAGACACAGTGCAGGCACCGCCCACAGACACAGTGCAGGCACCGCCCACAGACAGTGCAGGCACCGTGTCCTGTTATTGCAGGATTGTTTTCCTGTGTGTATGGTTTCCTTCTCTTCAGGACACAAATAAACCAATAGATCCCAGCACTGAAAGCATAAAACATTTTGCAAAACTTTCCAAAATGCTTAGGTTCAGGATTATTTTGAATATTGAAGTTATGTTTAGGGTTAAGTTAGTGTAGAGGTGAGGTTTAACACAAATGTTGGTAATGAAAAGTCAAGAAAACCTGTGTGGTTTAAACTGTTAGCAGTATCTCTTCACAGGTGTGCCTACTGTACACACACACACACACACACACACTCACTCTTCAGGTCAGCATGTAGCCCATGGGTCTTATCCAGGCCATGGTTAGGCTAGGGATTGACCTACTTCCATAAGAGGTTAGATGTTCTTACTGCAAAGTGAGGCCCAGGTGATACTTCTCTCTCATTTTACACGCGTGCAAGCACGCACGCACACTTGCACACACGCACACACACACTATGTCCCTTCTTATGTCTTAGAACATTATGTTGAGGTATATGAATTTGGCTAAATGAAGGAATCTGCTCCACTCACACACATTTCCCATGTGTTTCAACAACCCCAGAGGTGTGGGTGCCCTGATTAATGTGTGTGTTTGTGTGTACATAAACTACACACAGTCAGCTGTGGGTGCTCACTGAATGTTTACTCAGTCGAAGATGATTGGGCAATAGATTGGAATCTGATCCATATTCATATGTCCGCCTTAGCCCTCCTCTGCAGGGCTGCTGGTGAAGCAGTGGTAGAGAATCTGTGTGGGAATTAATGAATTTCGGCAACATGGTGTCGGGTTAGGTTAAGGTCAGAGGTGAGGATTGAGTAAAAGGAGATGGATGATAGGGAGGAGGAAGGGAGAGAGGGAAGAGTACAGTACTATTTTTTTCAACCACTCCACAGATTTCATGTTAACAAACTATAGTTTTGGCAAGTCGGTGTGGACATCTGCTTTGTGCATGACACAAGTAATTTTTCCGAGAAGTGTTTACAGACAGATAATTTCACTTATTACTCACTATATCACAAGTGGGTCATAAGTTTACATACACTAATTGACTGTGCCATTATACAGCTTGGAAAATTCCAGAAAATTATGTCTTAGATTTAGAAGCTTTTGATAGGCTAATTGACATCATTTGAGTCAATTGGAGGTAGATGTATTTCAAGGCCTTCTTAGAAACTCAGTGCCTCCTTGCTTGACATCATGGGAAAATCAAAAGAAATCATCAGATACCTCAGAAAAAAAATTGCAGACTTCCACAAGTCTGGTTCATCCTTGGGTTTCCAAACACCTGAAGGTACCACATTCATCGGTACAACCAATATTACACAAGTATAAACACTATGGGATCACGCAGCTGCCATACCGCTCAGGAAGAAGACTTGTTCTGTCTCCTAGAGATGAATGTACTTTGGTGCAAAAAGTGCAAATCAGTCCCAGAACAACAGCAAAGGACCTTCAGAAAATGCTGGAGGAAACGGGTACAAAAGTATCTATATCCACAGTAAAACAAGTCTTATATCGACATAACCTGAATGGCCACTCCGCAAGGAAGAAGCCATTGCTCCAAACCTGCCATAAAAAAGCCAGACTATGGATTGTAACTGCACATAAGGACAAAGATTGCACTCTTTGGAGAAATGTCCTCTGGTCCAATGAAACAAAAATTGGAACTGTTTGGCCATTATGACCATCGTTATATTTGGAGGAAAAAGGGGAGGCTTGCAAGCCGAAGAACATCATCCCAACCGTTAAGCACGGGGGTGGCAGCATCATGTTGTGGGTTTCACAAAATAGATGGCATCATGAGGAAGGAAAATTATGTGGCTATATTGAAGCAACATCTCAAGACATCAGTCAGGAAGTTAAAGCTTGGTCGCAAATGGGTCTGCCAAATGGACAATGACCCCAAGCATACTTCCAAAGTTGTGGCAAAATGGCTTAAGGACAACAAAGTATTGCAGTGGCCATCACAAAGCCCTGACCTCAATCCTATAGAAAATCTGTGGGCAGAACTGAAAAAGCATTTGCGAGCAAGGAGGCCTAAAAACCTAACTCATTTACACCAGGTCTGTTATACATTTGATACATAGGCCTACGCTAATATCTTGTAGTAATTGCAACTATTTAATTAAAGATGGGATAACCCAAGGAAGACTTTAACACCATCAGAACCCTCAATAAACATTGATTGTCATTTGCCTATGAATCTGTGAACTTAGGAATGACTAAAGCAGGAGCCTGTTGACTTAAGTCCCAGCACAAATAAAGCCATTAACATAATTTGACAGTGTAGCAACCGATACAGATTAATTTGTCACTAGAAGTAATGAGAGCTAAACACCGAAAAAAAGGAATGATTCCACATTTTTTAAACCCACAACTCCCAGGCTAAATCTCAAATTGCATACTTACATGGTATATAGTACAAACCTGGGCCTAAAAGCCTGACTCAGTTACAGCAGTTCTGTCAGGAGGAATGGGGCAAAATATTTTCAAGTTAATGCTACCAAATACCAATTGGGTGTATGTAATCTTCAATCATAGGCATGTGAAATGAGAAGTGTTTTTAACCTGGATATAAAAACTGATATCTTTGGGTCACGTCTAAGATCTTCTGGTAGTTTGTTCCAGCTGTATGCAGCATAACTCCCCTTCTTCGCCATGTTTAGTTTGGACTCTGGGCTCTACTAGCTGACCTGAGTCCATGGATCTAAAAGCCCTACTCAGTTTATAAACTTTGAACCTATCAGAAATGTATTCAGGGCCTACACCATTCAGAGATTTATAGACTAATAGCAGCACTTTAAAATCTATTCTGGAAGCCAGTGCGAAGATTAAGAACCGGAGTGATGTGCTCTGTTCTCTTGGTCCTGGTAAAGACTCTAGCAGCAGCATTCTGAATGAACTGTTTAAGTCTTTTTGGGAAGTCCTTTTTTAAGAGACCATTACAGTAGTCCGCCCTACTGGAGATAACGTGGATGAGCTTCTCCTGGTCCTTTTGGGACACCAAACCCTTGATTCTGGCTATATTTTTAAAATGATAGAAAGCTGTTTTGGTGATTGCTTTGATATGACACGTGAATGTGAAATCTGAACTTGGTCCCTGGCTTTTAGAGCCAGAGAATCCAGCTCTTTACTAATAATAATTCTCTTATTTTGTTAGCTAACACGATCTCTGTTTTATGTTAGTTTATTTGTAGACGTTTGGTTCATCCAGTTATTTTTGTGCTCTATAGAGTGACACAGTGAGGCTATTGAGCTGTTGTCATTCGGTGCGAGAGACATATATCTGAGTGTCATCTGCATAACTCTGGCAGTTAATATTATTGTCCTGTAGAATTTGGCCTAGAGGTATAGAATATATATAGGGCAAGTATATAGAGGTTTGACATAGGAGTGTTTCTGAACTATCACCCTTTATGAATGTATGTATAATCAATGTCCACCTGAGAGAGAATATAATAAATCATTATAGTAACAGAATCAATATGGTAACAGTAATCAATGTATCAGGAATATATAATCAATAAACATAATCACTGTTAATGTCTCTTTGGAGATAATCAAGTAATAATGAATGTGTAGGGCCAAAATCAAATTTTCGGGGACTCCTCTCCCAAAAGGCTAGGGCCGGCACTGCCTATGTCAGTGCCACATATATAGTCACTCAGCTCTTCAGTATGACCCATTGTATTGCCAATGTTTGTCTATGGTGATTTCATGGCTATGTGCTGGATTTTATGCACATGTGAGCAATAGGTGTGGCTGAAACACCTGATCTCAATAATTAGTAGGGGTGTCCACATACACTGCCTGTCCAAAAAAAAGTTGTACACTCTGAAATTTGGATGGACCGTGTTTAGCTTTGATCAGGGCAGGCATTCGCCGTGGCATTGTTTCGACAACCTTATGCAATGTCACAACATTTTATTACGTCCAGTGTTGTATATATTTTTGGCCGAGATCTTATATTGATGACGGGAGAATCGAACCACTCCGTTAAGTCTTCTTCATCACATCCCAAAGACTTTCAATGGGGCTAAGGTCAGGAATCTGCGGTGGCCAATTCATGAAAATGATTCCTCATGCTCCCTGAAGCACTCATGCACAATTTGAGCCCAATGAATCTTGGCATTGTCGTCCTGGAATATGTCCGTGCCATCAGGGAAGAAAAAATTGATGGGATAACCTGGTCATTGAGTACATTCAGGTACTCAACTGACTTAATTTTATTGCCAGATAACGTTGTTGAGCCTAGACCTGAGCAATTGAAGCAACCCCAGATCATAACACTCCAGAGGCTTGTACAGTGAGCACTATGAATTATGGGTGCTTTGCTTCATGTGCTTCCTTTGTTGCCCATCGCTCTGGAATAGGGTAAATCTGGACTCATCAAACCAAATAACCTTCTTTCATTTCTCCAGAGAAAATGTAAGCCTTTTTTTCTGGTTAGTCTCCCTAGCGAGTGGTGGACTATTTAGTCCCAATCCTGTGAGTTCTCGTCGCATTGTGCATGTGGAAATGCTCTTACTTTAACAATTTAACATGGCTGTGAGTTCTACTGTTGATATTTTTTGCGATCCGACTTCACCAAGCGACTTCACCGAGCGTAAGTGATCTCTGATCACGGTCATTCAAGATTTTTTTTCCGACCACATTTATTCCGCAAGGTTGTCGGTTCACCACCATCCTTCTAGGTTTTAATAATGCGTTGGGCAGTTCTTAACCCAATTCCAGTAATTTCAGCAATCTCCTTAGTTGTTTTCTTGCTTGATGCAAGCCAATAATTGCACCCTTCTGCAACAGTTACATCTTTTCCACCACCACGGGATACGTCTTCCGACATGGTTGTTTTTAGAAATAAGAGGCTACTCACTGCATCTGTTAGGGTTAAACAAATTGTTGCCAGCTGAAACATATTAATCACTGCAGTAATTATTCAATCACAGGCTTTTTAGTATTTGCTTATTTAAATCCGAACGATCATTTTGTTTTGGCCAGGCAATGTAGTTTTGGCCATATAGTGTATTTAAGAATACATTTCTAAATGTGTTTGGAGTACGTATTTTACTATGTGACCAATTGTTACTGTTCACATATTTTAAAATGTTATTGTTTTCTAGTATAGGAAATCAATGAGGAAGGGAGGATGTCCATGGAAGTAAGGGAGAGAGAGAGCGAGTTGTGTGTTGGAGTATCTGTCATTGGGTGGTAGCTATAAAAGACAAATAAAAGGATACATGACTAATGTGCTTTTTGAATAGAGCTTTACAGGACAGACACATTACAATTACGAAACGGAAACACACACACACACACACACTCACACACACATCAAACACACTGCTCTCTATTGTGATGAAGCTCAGCAGTTTTTCTGGATCACAAAATTACAACATAATGACCCTTCTTATATTTATGCAAGTCATTAATTTTCATACTGGCCTCCTGTGGGAATAGAACCCACAATCCTGGTATTGGAAGCACCAAGCTTCAAAAACTTAGCAGGATCTGTTTCCACTTTTCTTTTCTCTTCTTTCCTTGTCTCTCTGGCACTGTGCGTCAGATTTTTGTTTAAATAAACACAAAATGCTTTTCAGAAATACATGAAAAAGGAAATGTTTGTATACAGGACATGATTTTCTTCAGGTGATGGAAGAAATGCATGTGGTTGGCTGAGTTTTATTTCAGTCAGAAAGAAGATGGAGCTTGCATTGTCAAAAAGCCAATGAGAACCCTGTTCTTAAAATCCTAACCTTATCCCTTAGTCTAAACCCTAACCTGAAAAAATGGTGTCCTGTACACAAATGTCTTCCTTCAGCGCCGATCCGAAGAAATTGTCCTGTAAAAAAGTTTTTTTGGGGGGATTTATTTTGTCAATGATTTGTATCTATTTTACGAAAACCTGTGATATTATGTTGTGTTTCTCATCTCTATCTGCATCATGAGTAAAATGCTCCAGTCTGGGGTGAGATATAGATTTTCTCTTGGCTTGTAACGTTCCCTTCCAGTCAATCAATCAGTAAGACGCTGTCTGGGTTGTTATCACGTGCACACCCGAACACTCTATAAAGTCACCCTTTCAAGGCCGTCATACCTGAACACACATTACCATCTTTAATGCCAGTCCGTTCTAATGAACATATAACAGGCAGACAGGTACATTACAAATCTGCGTACAGAATGTTTTCATGTATTAACTGTGGGTATCTTTTAGGCAGTCTTCTGGAAATGTCATCTGGTTCTTTTGAAGTCTCACATCGTCTTAGAGTCCCAGTTTGTCTCTTGTCAGTTCTCTGTACTGGGATAAAGATGAGGGTTGTCAGCTCCGCTCTTGAGGGACACCCTGTAGGAGTACCGCAGTCTGGAGGGGAGATCTGAAAGCACGATATTCACTATGTCTCCAATTTGTTCAGACCATGATTAATGTGATTATTGGAGAGGTGAAATCTGATCCTTGGTCAGAACCCTGAGGCTGGCGAATACAGACCCATTAACCAGTGAGATTGTTACACACTGATGGCATATCTCACCAAAGTCTTCTGACTCACTGACAATCCTAAAAAACAGGACATACTTTATTTATGTCTGATTTGTGGTAGTTTTCACTGACTACATGGTCTGTAATGGGGATTAGTCATTGAACTTAGTCTTTGCTGACTTCTTTCTAAAACATAGCCCCCTCAGTCGTCTTAGTTCTTTCCTCCTCAACCTCCCCTCTAGCCTCCCCCTGCTCCCCTGCTGAAAGCCAGCTGTGTTATGTCCAGATGTGGGGGTCGGGGTGGGGGGTTGTAGAGGCCTGGGGCTAAGGAATGCTTGTGTCATGTCAGGTATGGGGGTCTGGTTGGTGGGGGAAGGGGTTAGGAGTATGGGTGGAATTTGTGCATGTGTCTGGGAATACAGGCGTGTTTTCCCTGTGTTATCTCACCAGGCATGACTGCATGGCTGGCTCGGAGGCCGTTCCCCTGTTAACCCAACGCACGCGCACGCACGCACACACACACACACAAAGTGACCTGTCTGTTGCCCACACACACACACACAAAGTGACCTGTCTGTTGCTCTGTTGGAGGTGAATGGTCAGAGGTCCGAAGGTTGTGACGCAATCTGATGGTATGGAACGCGGTAATCGGGTCCATGTTACTGTTCGGTTCGAATACTGTTACATTTCTCACTGGTTGTTTGGACCGCCATATCATTGCGAGCATAGTTTAAATGGCTTTTGGCACAGACCGTACCAAAGAGAAGATGGTTGCTCAACATTCCCATGCCCTCACGCTCTGGTCTGCCATGGTGAATCAGGAATGAAGCCTACAGACACATGCACAGCTGCGTGGTTTGGAGGTCTGTTAGCTAACCACACATGGGCTGAGACCTCTCTCTTTTGGTCTCTCACAAACACACACAGACACTACGGAGCAGGGCTAGAGGACTGTGTTATTCTTTGGAGGGACTTTGTGACAGCTCCCAAGTGCTGGCTAGGTCACAGATTAAAGACTAGTTGATCACAGTTGAGGCAGCGTAGAGATATCTAATGCTAGCTTACTAATTAACCAAATTACCTTATGATAAAAATGTTATTTCACATTGCTAAATGTGGAATGAAATATAGCGTATTATAATTGTACGAGTGAAATACAATGAAAACAGTTGAAACACAAGTTCCTGTTCAATAAGACACCCATAGAAACACAGCATTTTACAACCAGGCTGAAGATAATATACTAATCAAAACATGTAGCAGAAGGTGCTCACTGGCAGGTAATGACGTCACATCTAAATTGACAGCAGTTCAAGAGAGGCCTCTTTTCATACACACACACACATACACACACACACTAACAAACACTCACACACAACGGTGATGTAACAATAGAACTCTCGAAATACTGCGTAGGTTCTTTTAACCAAGAGAGGATCGATACCACGGCCCACTCATATCCTGTGGGAACAGTGAAGTGAGGGAATAAAAGTGGGAGGGAGGAAGAGAGAAGGCACTTAAAATAGGGTGTGCAGTAGGACTTGTACTGTACTGTAGGTGTCCTAATTAGTGGATTCATAAAGCCTTTATGAGGCCCCTGAGTGGTGCAGTGGTCTACTGTAGGTCACATGCCTCCGAGTGTGTCTGTGTCACTGGGTCCAGATGTTTCAGTGATGGTTATCCCTGCTGTGCCTTGGGGTCCGGCGGAGGGTGGATGTTTAACGGGGCTGCCTTGGCTTGTCGCGCGGCAGTGACTCCTTGTGGCAAGTCAGGCGCCTGCGAGCTTAATCGTTGTTGCCGTTGACCGGGAAATGTGTTCCTGAGCGTGCGTGTTCTGGTTGCCAAAAACGTCAACAGCTACTACATTTGCCAAAAACACCAACATTAACACATGTTCACTAGTAGAAATAATGTTTTACAATAGTAATTTAATTTTGACAAGTGAATTGATGCAGTCTACATTAAATCTGGTTGTTACTTCTATGAAGGACACCACCTTTTGTTTTAAAGAGTCTCAGCTGTTCAGATGCTGATTAAAACACTTCTGTTCATGTGCAGTATTCATTAGACAGACTGAGAGACCTCTGTTTATCAAACGTTGTTAGGCAGGCAACTTGCAGTTTCAACGACACCGGCAGGAGAAAGTAGCCGATCTGGTTGGAATGTCGAGTTCCTCCTGTCTCTCTAATCCTCTTTGTTATATTCCTCCGGTTCGTGTGTGGTGCAGTGTTACCATGGAAGATCACTTATGAATCTGACCTCAGTCTTGATGAGAAGCTATTCTGTGTCATTTAGCTATTTAGTTAGCAATCTGCCGAGGATAAAAACAAACTAATAAAAAACAGGAAATTCGCAGAGCGGCATTACGCCGGAGCAAAAAAGCACCGCACCTACATAGCTGTAGTTTTTTATAATATGTATCAATGTACCAATATCTCTGCTGATCAGACTAGGACAATTGCAACAACACACCAAATGGCGTGTAGCGTGATCTGTATAATACGGAGGCTCTGTGAAATTCAACCAAACATGATAATATGTGTTTTTCAGATGTAGCTCGACCGTCAATACACGTATCATACAACAGTGTGTCGTTTGGCACACAAGGGCCATTCCATCACTGCTTCTATGGAAAAAAAACATTCAAATTTACATTTAAAACATCCACTACTCATCAGCTGCTAACTAGGTGCTACTGTGGCCTGAGCATGTTTTTTTCAAAGCTTTCGCAATAATTTTTTGATTTTTTTGTAACATTGTATGTACATTATATTTACATATAATTTACTCAGAAATTCGAAAGTAGGAAGATGTGAGATTTTTAGTTGCAGTTGACAGGCCCTTAGATAGTCTTTCTAATTAGATGCATACAGCTGCTTCCAACCCCCACATCTCCACAGTAATTCAACTCATCCTAGCATCCAAGCTCTCCAAAATTCAACACACACTTTCCCACACTTCCAACTCTTCTCCTCTCTCAGCTGTTGTCACAACCTAAAACTCTACCACCTCCACCAAAAACCACCATTACCAGCACAATTTTAGTCATCCATTTTATTTACAATTTAAAAGCAAACAGGGAGACATTTTGATACTCTCTCTCATAACCCCTAATCTTGAACCCACCTTTTCTCTGGATAGATTTTTCACTGTCAGCCAATGAATGGAGCTGTGGGATAAATATGATTCAGGAAATTGCTTTCTGGATTCGAGGGAATGTGGAGTGGGCTGGATCAGGACATACAGGAATAATGCTTTGTATCCCTATGGATGAGTAGGAGTGCTCTGGATCCAGCCGTCCCTCCCTGGGTTCCTGGGGTATGTTAGGTGGGTTGGATCAGACGGAAATTATATTCTGTATTCCTGTGTTGTTGTGAACTATGATGCACTGGAATAATGCTTACTGTGTGGATTGGGAGAACTGGGATGCATGGGAATAGCGGTCTTTGGATTGGAATTAGAGTGGGATTAACTCAGAATGCTATCGACACTCAGCAGCTTCAACTCTCCAGGGATTAGCGCAGTGAGACAGTGAGGTGGCATGCATGAATTACACTGGCCCTAATGCAACTTTACTAGGGCATGGCGTAAGAAGTTAGGAATTCAATCTAATTGATTCAACATGCCGTTTGAGTCATACTTGTGAAGGGCTGGCTGAAATTCCTGGTGCGATTATAACTTTTAGTTTTGTGATGAAAGAGGAGCCATATTGGTTGAAGTGTCAGATGTTAATTTGAAGGTTCAATTGAATTTTGGATGAACAGATGTTATCTGTCGTTATCACTCTTCTGTATATCCTCAGTATCTCTTCTATACCTTCATTAACACTCTTCTCTATCCTCATTATCACTCTTCTATGTACAGTATATCATTAGTATCACTCTCTTCTCTATCCTCATTATCACTCTTCTATCGTCAGTATCACTCTTCTGTATTCTCATTATCACTTCACTGTATGTCCCCAGTATCACTCTCTTCTATATCTTCATTATCACTCTTCTACCGTCAGTATCACTCTTCTGTATCCTCATTATCACTTCAGTGTATATCCCCAGTATCACTCTCTTCTATAGCTTCACTATCCTCCCCTGTCTCATCGGCAGAGTGAGGGAGTGCTCTCCCTAACTCGCTCTCTGTCACTTTCTGTCGCCTGCTCTTGGCTCCCATCACTGTACATCCTGTTTGGTTTCAAAAGTTTCTTGGTGGGGGGTGATGCCGGGGGTGATGCAGCTTTCTCCTCTTACACAACCCCCCCCCCCCCCAGACAAACACATGCACGTACACACACTCCCACCTACACACACACCAGGTTTTCTGTCCCTGTCAGTCGCAGGACGTGTGTTTTCATATGGAGGCCTCCCAGGGTGTTTTATCGCGTTGAGGTCACACGTGCGTACACACGCAAACACAGCTCAGCCAGAAAGGCCCTGTAGAGGGGCGGCTGTGCTAAACTGATAACATGGGTGTGGAACCATTTGTGACACATTATCGCACCAGGAGACACAGAGAGTAGTAGTTGGACAAAAGAGAGTACAGGAGTTTGGAGAGCAACATTGAACATGAAAGAGATTTGAGATATTGAGCTTGAAAAGCAGACAGAAAGACACATGGGTGCAGAGAATTCTAGACCAAAGGTCTTAGCCAGCTGTTTGGATTCCTCACTCTGTTTGAAAACAAATTGAAGAGCCAAAACTGAATTAGTCAAGCCGTTATGGCTGTTTTTAGTTGCGTGATATATACTGTATGTAATCTCTACTAGTTTGATGCTGATAAAATGGATGGCTAAGGCGTTACAAGTCTGGTAATGGTTCAGGTTGATTTACCGACAGAAATGTATGCAGTGTTTTTACCTAACTATAATTCAGAATGACCATGAAAACAAAGGCAGCACGTTTCTATAGGAATGTGTGTGTAGTGTGACACACACACTAATGCACACACACACAGACACACACATTTCTTAGCAGTGCAGGAGACAGAAGGTTCCAGGTGTAACATTCTGATCATGTACTCTATTGCTCAGAGACCATTGAACTATGCCTGTCATTATTTTATTAAATAAAGGAGCATATCTAATCCTAATCATAGCATTACTATGCCCACAAACACAGCGGCCATGACAAAATCTCTGTCTTGCAAAAGACAACCTTCCTGACACACACCAGTCATATACAGAGTCAGAGGTTTGGACACACTTACCCATTCGCTTTAAAAACACATTTACCCATAAAACCCACAAATAGCTATCACTGTAGCTTGTTTCTGTTTGGAGTTTGTCTCTGTTAGCGTTGACCCCACTCTGCTCAAGTTAGATATATTGCACTGTAGGCATTTTTCTCAAGAAAATCAAAGCTTTCTCTAATGCAGCTTGTTTCGATGCCACATGTGAGTTTGTGTGTTTTTTTTTAAAGTGAGAAAAATGATACACTGTGTTATTTACTGGTAACATTACCTAGCTAGACTTTGTTTCTATGGCTCATATACTGTAGCTGGTAGTTCTGTCTCCGACTCCCCACTAGAAACACTGATAAATGGATTACTCAAAATGCACAGAACTGGGTCCACATTCAAAACGGGTCAGAGTAGGAGTGCTGCTATAATTCCATTATGCCTTAAAATAACATTGTAGGGATGACCTGATTCTATATCAGCACAATGACACTGCTTTATACAGACCCTGGCAATTTTATTCCACAGGAAACTGAATGAACCGACCATTATGGTAAGCAATGGAATATTTCAACCCAACATGCCAAGAATAGCTGCTTTGATTTGTTTTAAATGGACAAATCTATTCAATGGTAGATCTGTGTCTAAAAAGCTGGTTGTTTAATCCTTGCTTTCTTCATCCTTGTTTCCTTAATTCTTTTCAAAGTGCATTGGAGGAAATTAGCATCAATCTCCCTCTTTTGGATTTGATGCTCCAATTAGCTTTAAGAGGAATTAAGGAAACAAAGGAAGAAGCTGGGTCGAGACCAGGTTATATGGGCCGTTAACTAAGTACCAAAGTGACGACAACAGAATGAAACACGGAGGAACTATGCACTCCATCCAATTATACATGAACATGTTTGTTTTCAGTTGCAAAACTTGGTAAACATCCTCTTTTCTTTGCCATAATGAATTGATAACTGGTGTAATCTCCGTTCCCAACAGCAGCTTGTATAAGTAAAGAAGTGCTTGTATAAATACAGTTTGATGGACTGATGCGCTGTGGAAAGAGTGGGTTCATATATTCCAAATATATTTCCACATATTATTTCTGTGTATGGGGTTCCACCTGGTTATGATTGGTCACAGTTTCGACTTCATGTCTGTCTTTCCGAGGGTTTTTAAAGGGCTGTGTTTAGCACTGAGG
>JACXGI010002136.1:61256-78439 GCA_016801175.1 Esox masquinongy
AGAGAGGCAGGGGAGGGTGGAGGAGAGAGGCAGGGGAGGGTGGAAGAGAGAGGCAGGGGAGGGTGGATGAGAGAGGCAGGGGAGGGTGGATGAGAGAGGCAGGGGAAGGTGGATGAGAGAGGCAGCGGAGGGTGGAGGGAGACTGAAAAAAGTCCCTGTCAGGGAAAGATAAGAGATACTGTACATGAAGGATGGTGGGAATGGGGGAGATACGGAACGGGGAGATATAGAATGGGGGTGAGAGGGAATGAGAGTGTGAATGGGAGTGAGGTAGATGAATGGGAGAGATATGGAATGGGGGTGAGAGGGAATGAGAGAGCAAATGGGAGTGAGGTAGATAAATGGGGGAGATATAGAGTGGGGGTGAGAGATGGTTGGGTGCACAATTGGGTACAGATGGTTTCATTCGGGGACCACTTGCCCATAATTTTTTATTGAGATGTTTCAGTGTCCCAGTGGAGTTGAACCTGACCTCATCCCTTAACGACCTTACCTAGTCGTTTGTTGTTGCTCACTGCTTGGCCTGTTGTCCTAGAAAGTCACCAAGCTAGAACAGATTAATTAGATAGCGTTTTCATGCTGTGTGATGCTGTACTGGGTTTCTATAGTCGTCAGCACATTGGGTTGTGTTGTGCTTCAACTGCCCTGTCTCGTTGGTCACTGGGGATTCAAGCCCTTTATTTCAAAGCTGAACAGGCTGCATTGACAGGACTAAGATGTGCTGCCAACACCATTCTGTCTGGCAGTTGGCGGTTGTTTCCCTGTGCTGACTGATAGTTTGCCCTTAGGACATGCTTTTAAATGATTCATAATGCTTGACATTTCTCCCAGCTAGCAGCACTGATTAGGGAGACACTTCACACGGTGACTACAGTAAATTCTGAAGGCATTTCGAAAATCTATTCTCACACACACACACAGAGCGATGTCTGATTGTACTAATAATGTAGCAACAACAGCAGCTATGGTTATAAGTAAACACAACCTATATATCTATATATAGACACCGATCAGCCATAACATTATGACCACCTGCCTAATATCGTGTAGGTCCCTCTTTTGTCGCCAAAACAGCCCTGACCCATCGAGGCATGGACTCCACTAGACCTCTGAAGGTGCGCTGTGGTATCTGGCACCAAGATATTAGCAGCAGATCCTTTAAGTCCTGTAAGTTGCGAGGTGGGGCCTCCATGGATCGGACCTGTTTGTCCAGCACATCCCACAGATGCTTGATTGGATTGAGATCTGGGGAATTTGGAGTCCAAATCAACACTTTGAACTCGTTGTTGTGTTCCTCAAACCATTCCGAACCATTTTTGCTTTGTGGCATGGTGCATTATCCTGCTGAAAGAGGCCAATGCCATCAGGGAATACCGCTGCCATGAAAGGGTGCACATGGTCTGCCACAATGATCAGGTAGGTGGTATGTGTCAAAGTAACATCCACATGAATGGCAGGACCCAAAGTTTCCCAGCAGAACATTGGCCAAAGCATCACACTGCCTCCGCCTGCTTGCCTCCTTCCCATAGTGCATCCTGGTGCCATGTGTTCTCCAGGTAAGCGACGCACACGCACCCGGCCATCCACGTGATGTAAAATAAAACGTGATTCATCAGACCAGGCCGCCATCTTCCATTGCTCCATTGTCCAGTTCTGATGCTCACGTGCCCATTGTAGACTCTTTCAGCAGTGGACAGGGGTCAGCATGGGCACCCTGACTGGACTGCAGCTACGCAGCCCCATACGCAACAAACTGCGATGCACTGTGTGTTCTGACCCCTTTCTATCAGTACCAGCATTAATTTTTTCAGCAATTTGAGCTACAGTAGCTCCTCTGTTGGATCGGATCACACGAGCCAACCTTCGCTCCCCACGTGCATCAGTGAGACTTGGCCGCCCATGACCCTGTCGCTAGTTCACCGCTTTTCTTCCTTTTCCTTCCTTGGACCACTTTTGATAGGTACTGACCACTGCAGACCAGGAACACCCCACAAGGGCTGCAGTTTTGGAGATGCTCTGACCCAGTCATCTAGCCATCACAATTTGTCCCTTGTCAAAGTCACTCAGATCCTTACGCTTACCCATTTTTCCTGCTTCTAACACATCAACTTTGAGGACAGAATGTTCACTTGCTGCCTAATATCCCAGCCACTGACAGGTGCCATGATAACGAGATTAACAGTGTTATTCACTTCACCTGTCAGTGGTCAAAATGTTATAGCTGGTGTGTGTGTGTGTGTGTGTATACACATATATAATCTCTCAACATGGTCATATGTAATCTGAAGCACTATTGGCAGCAATCACAGCTTTGAGTCTTTTTACATTTGCCCTTACCTGCTTTGCTCTCCTAGATTTGGGCTATTTCTCCCATTCTTCCTTCCAGATCCTCTCAAGCTCTGTCAGATTGGAAGGGAGCATCGGTGAACTGCAATCTTCAGGTGTTGAATGGGGTTCAAGTCCGGGCTTTGCTTGGGTTCCTCAAGGACATTCACAGACTTTTCCCGAAGTCTGTGAATGTCTTCACTGTGTGCTTTGGTTCGTTGTAATGCTAATAGATTAATCTTCTCCCCGGGCTGAAGTACTTTGCCCTAGTGATGGCCATTCGAGGCTTCATTACCATTCTTCTAGCAGCAGGATATTGTGCTGGCTGCGCTAACTCAGATTTCCTTTTTCAAAATACAAGCCATCATTGAAATATATAAGGCAATACTGTTAACAATCTAGGTGCATTTTATGTTTATTGTCCGTTCCAATATAGCTCTTGTCTGTTCTTTTTTACAAACTAGGTTGTTAACTTTATTGCCTTGTAAATTACAATGATGGCTTTTATTTTGAAAAAGAAAATCTGAGTGCGGCCAGCATAATATCCTGGTGCTAAAATAACGTTAATGAAGCCTCGTTTGGCGATCACCACTTTGCCCTTCTGAATTTACATTTTAGTCATTTAGCTGATATTTTACACCCTTCATTCCTCCCTCAATCCTGACCAGCCTCCCAGTCCCTCCAACTGAAAAGCCTCCCCATAGCATGATGCTCCCACCACTATGCTTCACCATATGGATGGTATTAGTCAGACGTACTGTAGGTCTGTAGGTCCAGGCAGCATGTGTTTTTTCCTCGGGACTGGCTTCCCTATAGCCACTTCACCATAAAAGCCTGATTGATGGAGTGCTAGATATGGTTGTCCTTCTGGAAGGTTCTCCTACTTTTGAAAAGAAACTCTGAAGCTCTGTTAGAGTGGCTATTGGGTTCTTGGTCACTTCCCTGACCAAGGCCCTTCTTGCTGGGTGTCTTAAGAGCTCTCAAGACTGCCAGCTCTAGGAAGAGTCACAATA
Source organism: Esox masquinongy (assembly GCA_016801175.1). Taxonomy (NCBI): domain Eukaryota; kingdom Metazoa; phylum Chordata; class Actinopteri; order Esociformes; family Esocidae; genus Esox; species Esox masquinongy. The sequence continues at coordinate 64,595 of JACXGI010002136.1, forward strand.
GACATCTGAGCTCAGTTTGCCATGGTAATGGGTTTGAATTCTTTTGTACGTACATACTTATCTTTCATTTTCAATAAATAGATGCAGTTAATTTGAAATGTTTAATGTTGTTAATACTTCATTCAGTGTTTACAAAAAATATTTGAGCTCATAAAAATCCCTGGTGCAAATACAACTTCCACATTCTTTCAATCAGTTACTTACCCACAGCTGATGAGTACTACATTGAGAAGGCCAGCAATGAAGTACAGCAGTGATAGGCATCCAGCAGCTAAAGAGATAATTGACAAAAAGTTATTAAGCTATCCAAATAGCCCAGTTGCCCCTTGGTTACACCAAGCAAAAGCTAACTTAATATAGAAGCTATCTGCAATATATTCTCTACTTGTGCGTAGAATGGACCAGGTCCAAACACGACCATCAACAAAAACAGTCAAGTTTTAAGATTAAACTTAGCTAGTTATCTAACTGAAACACATTATGTCATTAGATGTTTATTTGGAGGTGTGACATAATTTGCATTCATCAGTAGGGGTGTAACGGTACGCTAAAGTCACGGTTCGGTACGTACCGGAAATGTTAAGTCACGGTTCGGTATGATTTCGGGTACAGTGGAAAAAGATATGCAAAATATAACATTTCTTTCAATTTATTATGAAGTTATACATTTTGCCCATTGCCACTGTAGTTAAAGCTGCACTATGTAGGATTTTTTCAGTAAAAAAACAATTACAGCATTTTGCAAATACTCACCGGTGAGAAAGCGGTTCCGCACCAATGCCCGATAGAGAATGAATTTCCGAATAATAATATGAAAAATAGAATGACCTTTTCTTAAATAAGCTCTAACTCAGAGTTCAATGTTATAGTTAGCCTTGCTAATGTTAGCTTAGGGTTCCTGGTTGCAAGCTGTTGAAAGCTAGTCTAAGTCTGCTGTGGTAGACGAGGGAGGAATTGGCTGTTTGTCATCCTGTCATCCTCTAGCTGAAATTATAATTTCTTACAGTAAGCAAACTTCGCTCATGTGCTAGGCTACTTCAGCTAAGTTCTGTCTCTGGGGGAAAATCTGAGTTTAGAATGTTAGACTATATTCATTCGGAACACACCGCTTACCGAACCGAATGTCCTGTACCGAACGGTACGGATACGTGTACAGTTACACCCCTATTCATCAGCTTTTTTTACAGCAGCAGTTCAGTACATTGACCTTTTTTGACATCCTGTCCATTGGTTTTTCACTTCAATATGATTGGTTAAAAGATCTCATGAAAGGTGCTAAAAGGACTGGCAAGATTTGTCTTGATTTCAGACTTTTTATAAACAGAAGATTCATTTCATTAAGAATGTGACGACCTCACATATCCACTCTAGTCCAAGAACACAACCCAAGGTCATACATAATCTAGAAAGATGTGCACTCTTTCCCGCTACACTGTTTTTTGTTCTAATGATGCTTGTTAATTCTGCTTTGTGAATAACATCATTATCATCTCACAATGTCAGCTTATGTTCCAAAGGGTTCAAACTGCATTGTACATATTCAGTTATTTGTTTTTAAATGCATTTAATGTGCTGGGATAACAGTTGATTGAAAGGTTATGTGCAATGCTTTTGCATGTATGTGTCCTTGTGTATGTGAGTTCTTGTGTATGTTTTCAAACCAGCACCATTTTCTGTCAGAGAATATAATGAGTTTCATCTGAGGCTTGGCCAGTGCTCCCATAGAGAAAGCCTTAGAGCCTCTCTGGATACAGAGTGCTAGAGATGCTGGTTCCAAAGAAAGCACATTGCTGAACACGTCACAAAGAAACACTTGGAACAGTGTGTATGGAGCTACACAAGGACAGACCCACATACACACACAACATCTAAGGAACAAACACACCTATTCATGTTGGACATTCAAGTTGGAGATTACTGATTTAGAGGGTATATACTCTAGCCCTGCTCTGTACCCAGTAACCTAGTTCCTGATCCTCCATGGATAATTCACACTGAGGTCAACCATCTTCCCTCTAGACTAGTCTGCCATTTATTACTTTTTTCTATTCCTGTCGTCTTTTCATCCCTCTCCCTATATACCCCTGAGGTCAGAGGGAGGTGCACAAAGTTTTGAGGTCACATCGAGGTGCACATATATGTGAGGTCACAGCGAGGTGCACGTATATGTGAGGTCACAGCGAGGTGTACATAGATGTGAGGTCACAGCGAGGTGTATGTAGATGTGAGGTCACAGCGAGGTGTATGTAGATGTGAGGTCACAGCGAGGTGCACGTAGACGTGAGGTCACAGCGAGGTGCACGTAGACGTGAAGTCGAAGCGAGGTGCATGTAGACGTGAGGTCAAAGCGAGGTGCACGTAGACGTGAGGTCGAAGCGAGGTGCAAGTAGACGTAAGGTCGAAGCGAGGTGCACGTAGATGTGAGATCAGAGCGAGATGCAGGTAGATGTGAGGTCACAGCGAGGTGCGCATAGATGTGAGGTCATCAGCGAGATGCGCACGGATGTGAGGTCATCAGCGAGGTGCGCGTAGATGTGAGGTCACAGCGAGGTGCACGTAGATGTGAGGTCACTGCGCACGTAGATGTGAGGTCTCAGCGAGGTGTATGTAGATGTGAGGGCACAGTGAGATGGTCAATGTCTCACCCTTCTCTATCAGTTGATGAATCAAAGGAGAAGGCTATGAAAATAGATAATCACATGATTGTCTTGACAGAAACACACAAACCCACCGCCAGTACAGTAGCTTCTATTCATTATGATAACAGCAATTATGTTATAGCAAGCATTTTTTTTGATTGCCATATTGACACTAGATGTTGTAAATAACACGTTCTGTGCAGTTAGTGTCTTTACAAAAAAAGTTAAAGCCCTCTATAAAGTTGAACTTGGAGGACATTAAGGAATACTCGCCATTGAAAGCGTAATAACAACTCCCACTCAGACACACACACACACACACACACACACACACACACACACACACACACACACACAGACACAGACACATACACATACTGACGGGCACAGTTCCGAGTAGTTCTGTGAGAGAGAGGCATTGATCCCAGATTCAAAAATAATTGATGGAAATAAATATATAGTTTTAATTATTTATGCAGCATGGCCAGTTGTATTGGCACCCTTGTACTTTATTAAAATAATGCACCATCTCTTCTAGAAAACTGTTGAAATATAACATTTTTGGTATCCACATTTATTTGTTTGGTTTGCAGTTGAACAAAACAAAAATAATCTTAAAGCTGCAATAGATTGAATTTTTCAGTAAAAAAATGATTACAGCATTTTGCAATTACTCATCTGTCAGAAAGCGGTTCCGCCCCAATGCCCAGTAGATAATGAAGTTCCGAATAATACTATGAAAAATAGAATTGCCTGTCACAAAAAAAGTGCTAACTCTTGAGTTTGACGTTTTTCTTAACCTTGCTAACGTTAGCTTATGTTCCTGATTGATAGCTATAGAGAGCTAGTCTAAGTCTTCTTTCACTTCTTTGCAGTTTTCGTAGTGTATGCTGTAGTAGACAAGGGAGGAACTGGCCGTTTGTCGTCCTGGTCTGTAGCTGCCATTATTGTTTCCTACAGTAAGGTAGGAACAATAATGGCAGCTCCCGTACTTATGCTATGGGAGCGAACTTCGAACTTCGCTCCCGTACTTATGCTATGTATATCATCCAGGTAAAATGTGCAGTTCATAAAATAAGCCAAGGAGGAATGCTCGCCTCACAGAAGGCGATTGGCTGGAATGGGATTGCTGGAACAGAATTGGCTGGAAAGTAGCGGCATGCTCCAAATATTATAAATTGATATTCCACTGGCCCTGAGCTGTCTGTGTTGCTAAACAACTCTTAGAGGGCCTCATTAGCTTACACAACATGTATATAGGGGACTACCTAGTGCAGCTTTAAGGCTACACGTCCATCTCCAGAGACTTTTCTGTTCCTGTTTTCACCGTACATAATGTTATCAAGACATTTACGTGATGAAGGATTACAGCGAAGGTTTGTTTGAATGTCGGAGAAAGCATCGCAATCCACTGGCACAGAGATTCCAGCTTATCTTCAGACACAAAGTACAATTGTTTCAACTTGCGCCATCCATCACCATCTCAATGAAAACTGGTTGTATGGCAGGAGACCCAATGCTGAGAGAGAGATATAAGATTGCAATTTGTCAAAACTCACACAAACATGCCACAATGGTTCTGGGAAAGCTGACACCAAATTGGAGCGTTTTGGTGAGGCACACTATTTACGAATGAAGGCTTCAAAGTAAAGAACACCTTCCCCACTGTCAAACATGGAGGGGGTCCAATGATATTGTGGGGTTGCTTTGCTGCCTCTGACACTGGGTGCCTTAAACATGTGCATGGCATCTTAAAATCAGGCAAATACCAAGGCATTTTGGAAGGGCAATGTTGGACCAAGTGTCATAAAGCTGGGTCTCTGTTGAAGGTAATGAGTCTTCCAGTAGGACAATCACCACAAACAAAGCACCAAGGAATGGTTCCAACAAAACACTCAGCTGAGTCTAGATCAAATCCAATTGAAAACCTGTGGAGGGATCTGATGGAAGCAGTCGGGAGGTAGTCTTCATATCTGTGAGCACTGGAACAATTTGCAGTAGAAGAGTGGGCCAAACTGCCAATACAGAAATGAAGGAAGCTCAACAATAACTAAGGGAAGTGCTTGATTTGCTACATAATATATAAAAATATGTTTTGTCATGACAATTTTTTCAGTACCATTTCTGCTCACTTTCTGATTTAATGACAATGTTTTCAGTACCATTTCTGCTCACTTTCTGATTTAAATATATATATACGGTTCTTCAGAAAGAAAGGTTCTGTAATATCAACAGTGAAATATAATTATGAAGACCAAATACTTGAGTCGGTTTCAAGTAATTGTTTGAGAAAATTGTCATTTACTTGAAAAAAGTTTGTATTTAAAATATTTATGTTTTCTAAATATATTCACCCAAGATATTCAAATACATTTCAGTTGTAATAAAATGTAATTCCATATACTGTAGATTAGAATTTTTGCCTATGAGATCCCTGGAAGTGAAGGGGTTAACAGTGGTCTTGATCCAACTATACCAGCAGTCTCTTAATGAATAATTCAGCAAGGGAGACTATCATTTTCCATCAAACCAACGCAAACAAACACACACACACACACACACACACACACAGTCAGACAGCAGACACATTTGAGAAAATGGCATACTGACACATGCTCGATCGTAATCTTACTCACACTCGCCACATACATACACTCAGGGCGCACGCAGTCATACTATTGAAGTGCGCCATGTCACAGCATTGCGTCCATTGATAGTTCTTTAATACCCTGTCCACAGTGCAGAGTCGTTGGGGCTGGTGGGTCAATGAAAAAGCCCAGGGGACTGTGGAGGGAACAGGGGAAAGGCTTCAGACAAGGCAGGACACAATGCTCAATAAGCTTGTTTTTTTTTCTGGCCTGGTGACCTAACCAGGAATTGTATTTATTTTATTTGACCTTTGTTTTACCGGGAAATAATGTTTTTGTTGTAGGCTGTAACTATGGCCCAGAGTTTTTCCTGGTGTGGTCATGAGCTGTGGAAAACCTTCAGTGGTTTTTCATGGGAGAAAGCATTATGATGGTGGAAACTTTTGTTTTGGTTTCCCTGAAGTTATCATTATGATGTGTGTGGATTAGTTTCCACTGGCTGTGTTCGGAACAGAACTGTAACAGAAGCTTGCTCACGGAATCTGAGTGGAGCATGGAATTCTGTACAGACCGAGGACTGTAGTGTTGCTCTTCCCAAACAGAACACAGGATTTTCCAAAACACAGATTGAGTTCTCCTCTAGAACAGATTCCATGATAATGGCCTAGTTTGTTGCAAAGGGAAAATAAGTTGATTTGTTCTGTTTCCCGTCAAAATATCTATAAACCACATATTAGAGCTAAACATTATTGAACATAATGACCGCCACCAACATTTTTGAAGTGCCCTCAAGAATTATTGGCACCCTAGGTAAACATCTACAAAATACTGTAATTTAGATTTTTTTGTGCAACATAGTTCTAAACTCAACATAAGAAAATTGCTTCGAAAACTGCACTGGGCCTTTAAAATGAAAGAACCTTCTCATTAACTTTCCTCTTTTTTCTTCCCCTTTACTAAATGTTTTTCTGGCCACTGTAACAGTAGAAAGCAATCCCACAAACGACTGTTGGGGAACAGACATTGGATCAGTGCTATCACAGTGCAGAAGTAGAGGAATCCTATTCAGTTATGTTGTTACAGCATTTCACTTTGAGTGCTTGACTTGGACAGATACACAGAAAGGTACACATCCAAGTCTGTAACTGCTTAGACAATGTATTGTTTCTTGTCCAAGCCTAACCCAATCATCACTCTTTAATAACTTCTTTAATAAACCTTCTTTCCATTCACTGCACCTGACTTGTTTGGCCCTCACTAACGGTCATAACAGAGCCAAGTGTACTTTCGTACAGAAAGAGGAGACCCAATATTAATATATGCAAATATATTTAGTAAAACTGAAAAGGGTGAATATTTTTAAAAAATGCTTTAATATATTTAAATATAATAAAATTGACAATTCTCTGTGAATTTATGTAAATACAAGGCTTATATTTAAAAATCTGTAATTGGCATATAGTGTTATGACATTATGTTATACAGTTTAACTTCTAAAACATTCATTTCCATGTTATCATAATTTCTGGGGAGAGTATGACATAATGAAGGAAGGAAAAATGTTCTACGTTGGAAAATCTTTTCAGTGGCAGCGGACAGAAACAGGCAAGATAACGCACACATAACCAAAGTCCCGCGTACTTTAAACATACACACAACCACACATAGACAACACACACCCTCACAGAGGGATGGAGGGCATGGGCCACGCTCCAGGGGGTCTTGAGAGCGTTTAGATGCAGTCAGAGGTTCACCTGGCAGGGACAGCCGTCTCCCCCCACTAATGTCTGCCAGCTGGGCTGTTCTCACTGTTTGTCTTTCTTATAGACCGTCCAGCACTTACCCACACTCTCTCTCTTTCTCTATTTGGTCCATCAATGTCTCTTTCTCCATTTGGTCCATCAATGTCTCTCTCTTTCTCCATTTGGTCCATCAGTGTCTCTCTCTCTTTCACTATTTGGTCTATCGTTGTCTTTCTCTTTTCCACCCTGGATTCATCCTGACTTATCTCATCTGCTCTCTCTTACATACACAGACAACCTATTTCTCTATTTCACTTTATCATCTGTCTCCAGCCCTCCCTTCTTTTTTCTCTCTTACTTAACACGGGGTGGCAGGTCTGAGTAACTGAATGCCTTTAAGGCCATTTAAATAGGTCATTGGTCAGAATGGTCAAATATGTACTTGGCTACGGTAATCACTGATCTTTCCCACTACATTTTTGAGCAAAAATGTATTGTTATTACTGACGCCCCCTATGAACTTTACAGAGTGGGCCCGACCCCATTTGAAATCTTCAGGCCCTACTGGCAGGCAGTATTTGCAGAAAATTTTATATTTGTCCATTTCTAACTCTGACCATGAAAATGAAACATGTTATATTATACTTCACTTGGTGTGCCATGCTAATCATTGTTTTTTTTCTAGCGTGGGTGCCCTCTTATACCTCACCTATTTTATTTTTCCAAGCTCTTTTATGGGCTGGTCTGCTAAAAGGCATTTTAAGGATTTCCAAATATGAGATGAAAAGTTTGTTGTTCATTATTATGCCACAGAAGTGCGGTTAGCCCATGTCTAAGTAAAAATGACTTAAGTGTATTGTGTTATCATAACTCGGTGTAGTACTCTGCTGGCTGTGACTCTTGAGTGGTAGGCTGAGGGACAGGTGGAAGGGTGAATGAACCTAGATGCTCAATGTGAACCATTTTGAATATACTCAACAAAACATCTGTTCACTTTGCTATAAAATGTTGAATGGTTCTAGCGTTATCAGGTCTTACCTTGAGTGGGGTAAGTGTTCAATTCAGCTGTACTGCAAGACCCCATACATATAGTATTGATGAAGACTTTCCATCGGTCCAAATCATGATATTGTAATGGTTCCTCATTCGGTTCCATCTTTGCCAAGGAACCCGCCGGTTGCAACCATTCCACCTCTCTCCCAGAACCGACATCCCTGGTCTATTATGAGCCACTGAGCGAACGCACCTCCTCACACTCCTGTCTTGTCAGTACGCACACCTTCCAGCCATCTGTTTAATCACCCAGGGTATTTAGTGTTTGACTTGTCTGTATTCACTTGTCGAATATTCAACCTGTCACTGTCTCATGCATTACATATACTGTTGGAAATCTTCTGTTCTGTCAGAAGCCCCTTTTTGATTCTTATTACGTTTGAGTTCCGTTCTCAGATATAAATTTCTATAAATGTATGTGTGTGTGTGTGTATATGTGTGTGTGTGTGTGTATGTGTGTGTTTGTCTGTCTTCCTTTGTTTATGTTTATTTTTTACAAGCCTGCAGTGTACACCTTTACTTTCAAGTCTGGGATATACCCATAGTACCTATGTTAGCTTTTGTGAAAATAAATCCATCTTGTGAAATGCAACTGGTTCCATGCCCCTTACTTTCTCCTAGTGTTCACACCAACCGTTACAGATATGTTTATTATACCTTAAACAGACATAGAATACTGCTACAGTAATGTGACAATAGCGGCTCTACCTTTTCAGGGAAATTCTGCTCAGGCTTAGAATATTCAGTATTCTATAAACTTTGCAGATTGATGTGCTACATGCTGATTTTATTTTGTTTGTTCATATCGAAGTATCAGAATGTGTCAAAGTTGCAATATTATTTTTTGCGATTATCTTGTGAAGTCATAGTAGGTACCTTTTAAGAGAGAGGAGTCTGTTCCCAGGAAACAGTGCAGCTTGAGATGATTTGATTAACAGTCCTGGTTGCCTAGTGATGGACATTCGTCCCGCTAAAGACTCAGCATTTTTTTTTACAGACTATCCAAAGGCTGGTAACTGTGGTGGTTCCAAATTGTCTCCCGAGAATGTTTTGTGTTGGCATTTCAAAACTGTAGTGTGCCCTTATAGATATGCAACTTTGCCATAACTGAAGCGCTTCCAAGGCGCCACCGTCCATATGTCCATACTGAAAAAGATATTTGAGACAAAATACAGAACACTGATTGCAGCAGTGTTAAAGACATTAATGTTGTGGTGCAATAACTTTTATGTTCTTTTGACAATCACCTTACGTTTATAACATCAGGATGATCTGTCCTGGCTGATTTACCTTTTTATCATTGTCTCGTTGATACATGTTAGATTGTCTCATATGACCATATAGTACATGTTTAATGAGTTATATAAGATTTATGCCGATCAGCCATAACATTATGGCCACTGACAGGTGAAGTGAATAACACTGATAATATCATTATCATGGCACCTGTCAGTGGGTGGGATATATTCGGCAGCAACTGAACATTCTGTCCTCAAAGTTGATGCTTTAGAAGCAGGAAAAATGGGCAAGCGTAAGGATCTGAGTGACTTTGACAAGGGCCAAATTGTGATGGCTGGGCAACTTGGCCAGAGCATTTCCAAAACTGCAGCTCTTGTGGGGTGTTCCCGGTCTGCAGTGGTCAGTACCTATCAAAAGTGGTCCAAGGAAGGAAAAGCGGTGAACCGGGGACAGGGTCATGGGCAGCCAAGGCTCATTGATGCACATGGGGAGTGAAGGCTGGGCCATGCGGTCCGATCCAACAGACGAGCTACAGTAGCTCAAATTGCTGAAAAAGTTAATGCTGGTACTGATAGAAAGGTGTCAGAACACAGTCGATCGCTATTTGTTGTGTATGGGGCTGTGTAGCCGCAGACCAGTCAGGGTGCCCGTGCTGATCCCTGTCCATTGCCGAAAGCGCCTACAATGGGCACGTGAGCATCAGAACGGGACCACGGAGCAATGGATGATGGTGGCCTGGTCTGATGAATCAAGTTTTCTTTTACATCACGTGGATGGCCGGGTGCGTGTGCGTCGCTTACCTGAAGAACACATGGCACCAGGATGCACTATGGGAAGAAGGCAAGCCGGTAGAGGCAGTGTGATGCTTTGGGCAATGTTCTGCTGGGAAACCTTGGGTCCTGCCATTCATGTGGATGTTACTTTGACATGTACCACCTACCTAAGCATTGTTGCAGACCATGTGCACCCTTTCATGGCAGCGGTATTCCCTGATGGCATTGGCCTCTTTCAGCAGGATAATGCGCCATGCCACAAAGCAAAATTTGTTCAGGAAGGGTTTGAGCAACACAACAACGAGTTCAAGGTGTTGACTTGGCCTTCAAATTCCCCAGATCCCAGTTCATATCGAGCATCTGTGGGATGTGCTGGACAAACAGGTCCGATCCATGGAGGCCCCACCTCGCAACTTACAGGACTTAAAGGATCTGCTTGCTGCTAATTTCTTGGTGCCAGATACCACAGCACACCTTCAGAGGTCTAGTGGAGTCCATGCCTCGACGGGTCAAGGCTGTTTTGGCGGCAAAAGGGGACCTACACAATATTAGGCAGGTGGTCATAATATTATGGCTGATCGGTGTATATCTAATATAGTTATAGAATAAAGCATAACTGCAGTTGGTAGAAAGAGCTGTTGGTTTATACATAAAGCTGTTTGGTTGCTCGAAACCACAAACGATCAATAAGGGATATATGCCGAAGTCTCAAACTTCTTTCCGCGCCTTAAAAACGATACACCTTATGCATACTGCATGACAACACTAAGAAATGATGTGTCGTTTTCTGTGTTCCCTATAGGAGGCATTAGCCCAGGCCCATTCCCAGACACAGGTGATGCAGGCACCGGTTAACCCATCAGACCTGCTCCCAAGACTGTGTCACCTGGTCCGGGCCGAGACGGGCTACGGCTTCAACTTGCACAGTGAAAAGTCTCGACCGGGCCAATACATCCGCTCCCTGGACCCAGGGTCACCAGCCGACCGCGCCGGACTCAGGCCGCAGGATAGACTGATAGAGGTGAGCCAAGGTTCCATTTTTATCGCAGCATCGAGAAATACACGAGAATGGGTGGTTGTGGGACAGGGTTGTGGAGGTTGCGGAGAAAGAGTTTGTGGAGAAAGAGCGGAAGGAAGAGAAGGGGAGGAGGTGGGGGAGGAACGCATGGAGAAAGAGGAGAGAGGTTGTGCGGTATTGAAGGAGACGGAGGAATGGGTGCCGTGGAGCTCCGTGGCCACTGAAGGTGATGAGACCCAGGAGCAGGACAGTGTCCCAGGGAATGTTTAGGATGGCTGAGGAGAGTGAAATCTGATGTTAATCATGGATAAATGGACCAGGAGAGGTTTAGGTGTTACACCGAGGGTAAGAGGTAACGAGGCAGGCATATATCAGGTATTTTCCAGTTGTTTTGAGAAATGAGGTTGGCATTCTTTTCCTTTTGGAGCACTCGAATGAACGAGTTTTCTAGAAAATGTCCGTGAGTGGGTGATTGAACATGTGTATGAGGTGACGGGTACACAGTGTGACCAGAAGATGCCTCCTAGTCCCCCAGGTACTGTATGTACTGAACGTTGGGGCTGGCTTGAATGTTTGGGCTTGTGGATCAGTGTGTGTGTGTTCATGTGTTTGTCTGATGCTTATGTTTGTTGATGCGTGGCAGTGAGCTTAATGCTCATACGTCATGAGTGTGCCGGGTCACATATGTGCCTGGTTTAGCCCCGTCCCGTGTGGGTATTACAGAGTCCCTGGGGGAAGTGCAGGCCCACACAATGAGAAAGCTAGGAATGTCAAACTTTGGGGTCTCTAAATACATTTTCAGATTTGTTTGTCCCACAAACAAATCTGTGTTAATTTGAAAAATGGTTAGTTGAAAAATGAAATGGCCATTAAAATCCCAGAAATTCATCCAGAAATTCATCTGATTCAGGAAATCTTGTTCCCACTAATTCTTTCTCAATGAAATCAATGTATGGAATCTATTTGCCTATCCCGTACTCAAAAATAATATATGGAAAGACTGTGTATTTTAAACGAATATATGTGCATGCATGCAAGGGACGAAGGGCTGACAGAGCAGAGAGGTTGTTTGCCAGTCTGATTGCAGGACACAGACAAGAAAGAAACAGAGGGACTACAGGATAGAGGCATAGGAGATACACGGGAGAAATCTAAATATAATAGAGGTATAACATAAATATAAATATGTCTGGTTTTACCAGGAAGGGGAGAAACACGCAGTATGAGTGTGAGGAAGAAACCATACTAGAGGGATAGAAGATGGAGGAGGAGGAGAATGGAGAAGGAGGAGAGGACAGGATGTACACACTACGGACAGACCACAGGGAGAGAAGATTATGGATGATAGATCATGGACGATGACAGAACATGGATTATCCATTATAGAGCTCACACTTAACATTACACATACTGTACAGACATCATAAACACTACCCATACTATACAGCCATCATTCATTCTGTAATTCATCTTTCTGTTTTCTCCCCTCTGGGGCAGACGGGTTGACCCTGCTCACCATATACCCACTCAATCAGGGCACCAGACACATTCCCATGAGCCCTGACCCCAAAGAAGTACATCAGGGCCAAACAACGCCAACCAGAACCAGATCCGGAGTTAGACGGGACGCAACATACACAGTTCAAATTCACAGGGTCAAACACAAGTCACTCAGAGACATACAGAATCCAACAAAGCTGAACTAAACTTTCAATGGCTTGTAGTATTACTAGAATCCATACCATACATAACCTAATAGTCTAATACAGTGGAACAGTACAAACCTAAAAGTCTAATACAGTGGAACATTACAAACCTAATAGTCTTATACAGTAGAACATTACAAACCTAATAGTCTAATACGGTGGAACAGTATAAACCTAATAGTCTTATACAGTGGAACAGTACAAACCTAATAGTCTTATACGGTGGAACAGTACAAACCTAATAGTCTAATACAGTGGAACAGTACAAACCTAATAGTCTAATACAGTGGAAAAGTACAAACCTAATAGTCTTATACAGTAGAACATTACAAACCTAATAGTCTAATACGGTGGAACAGTATAAACCTAATAGTCGTATACGGTGGAACAGTACAAACCTAATAGTCTTATACAGTAGAACATTACAAACGTAATAGGGTATTATATGGTGGAACAGTATAAAGCTAATAGTCTATTATGGTGGAACAGTACAAACCTAATAGTCTTATACGGTGGAACAGTACAAACCTAATAGGGTATAATAAGGTGGAACAGTATAAACCTAATAGTCTTATACGGTAGAACAGTATAAACATAATAGGGTATAATAAGGTGGAACAGTATAAACCTAATAGTCTATTATGGTGGAACAGTATAAACCTAATAGTCTATTATGGTGGAACAGTACAAACCTAATAGTCTTATACGGTGGAACAGTATAAACCTAATAGTCTAATACGGTAGAACAGTATAAACCTAATAGTCTTATACGGTGGAACAGTACACACCTAATAGGGTATTATAAGGTGGAACAGTGCAAACCTAATAGGGTATTATACGGTGGAACAGTACAAACCTAATAGTCTTGTACAGTAGAACAGTATAAACCTAATAGGGTATTATAAAGTGGAACAGTACAAACCTAATAGTCTTATACGGTGGAACAGTACAAACCTAATAGGGTATTATAAGGTGGAACAGTACAATCCTAATAGTTTTATACAGTAGAACATTACAAACCTAATAGTCTTATACGGTGGAACAGTACAAACCTAATAGTCTTATACAGTGGAACGGTATAAACCTA
>JACXGI010002137.1:0-78203 GCA_016801175.1 Esox masquinongy
CTATACGTCAGAGCTCAGGCTTTATTTAAAGGGATAGATCAGTGTTGATATTGCACATAAAAGTAATTATAAATGGCTTCTTTAAATAATACAACCCCACCACCATTGCTTTATTTCATTTATTTAACTTTTGCTCTTGCCGCGCACCTATTTCTTCACCTATTTTCATCATTTCCTAATTATTTAAAATTTCTTTGAAATTTAAGATCATTAAACCTTTCCAGGATGTTTACAACAGGCACATAAACTTTTCCATTAGTCAATTTTATCAAGGCTGCAGATTAAATTTTGTATATTTTTACAGCACTGATCCGTAGTTAGGTTGTCGTCCAAAAAAACTGTTTTCATTAGGGCCCCTCAAGGTTGAAGGTTTACCCAGCAGAATACATCCTGCTGTTTACCTTAACATGGGAGAATAGCCCCATAACACCAAATTTCAATCATCATATTTCACTGCAAGTATGTAAATCTTTTATTGCAAAGAGTACTATTTTCACTTTATCTGATCCTAAGAACTGATTTGAATCCAAATGCCTATATAAATTCTACTGAACAGAAGGTTTAATTCCGAAACAACCAACCTACCAGAATTGTTTCAAATAGAAAATCAGTGTGACGAGCAGACCCTTTGAATATTTGTTTGCATGTTTGGTGAAATGTTTCTTGACCTTAGGAAAATGAATTTACATTTGTTGGATGACATGAAAATAGATTTCTTGGAGTATTTTTCTCCCACTAGTCCAGGTCAACAACATTATAATTAACCTTACCCCCTACCAAGATATTCTACCCAAAAAACTGTTTGCTTCTAGTAGGTGGCTCCCATTTGACTGCAAGTGGATCTTCCATCATGACAATAAACACAACCACAAATCAGAATTTACACAGAAATTCAACATTCAGTCCCCAGCCAAACACATTATAGACTTGTGATTTGCAATGAAGAAGGCATAACATTTCTGAAAGGATTCTCTATAGAGGAACCAATGTTTTCCCCTTCTTGTAAAACATTTTAGAGGTACTGAAAGTTATTAAAAACAGACATGTATGTCACTTTACTTTCTCCGCTCAACAGAATTTTAAGGAAATTATAAACAGTATATGTTTTTTGCATACGCTATAGCTCAGAATTTTAATTGTTGTTTTTAATACATTTTGCTCGTATCTATCAAAAGGGTACAAACTTTCTCTCCCCACTTCATACTGTTTTATTTCAATTACTTTCTGATTCCACTTCTTTTCATATAAACCAAACATTCAAGCGTACAAAGTTTACCCATATTGAATATCCACCATGCCATGAGACCTCCATGTCTTCATCAATGAAAAAGATAAATTGATGACTTTGAAAATATTGGTTACCAAACTATTCTATTATTTCATGAAAAATTATAGAACTTTAACATCAATTATCTAAAAACTCAGATTCTTCTCATTTGCCGAAATGTTGAAACTTATACCCTATTTATTCACATTTTTCCACATTCATCAGCTAAAACATATCTTCTCCAGACTATGCTGTGTCTCAACCAATGGCGAGCACAACACAACATCCTCAGATGTAAAAGGGTGTATAAGCTACAACATACTGAGTTCAGGCGTTTTTCTGTTGATAATTTACGTTAAAGATTAAGGGCAATTATAAAAATATATATATTAATAAATGAAGAGCTGACAGCCCTGTTTACAAGCTTTCATATCTTATCAAACCCCCCAAAAAATTGTCAATTTTTGACCTCTTTCATGAAGTTGTGTACAAAAGATTTTGTATAGGTCAAAAGAAATTAATTTACAAAGTTTTTGAAAACATTTGGAATTACTCAGCTAGCTATTTTCAGTGCAACTAATTAGTGATCACAATGTTTGTTTTTTAAAGTGTTTTTCTCCCTGATGCTTAGCCATCACCATTGGCCGGCTTTGTTTTGTTAGAAATGCTTCTTTTAGTGCTGTAGCTGTGATGTGTTTTTCTATGTTGTTGTACATTTTGCTGCAGTGTTTCATGTTTTACTTGGTTTGTATTTTTGTTTTGCATGCTTAACTTCTTGGCTTTTTTCTGGAATATTCTTTTGGTAAGTTCAAGCTCTTTAGAGTTCCTTTTTCTATGTTTTGCATGTTCACTCATATAAATGTAGCAAATTCTTGTTTAAGCAATATTGCTAATTATTTTTATTATACTTCACATTTCAAGATCATTCATGTTTTTAGACTATTACTAGGGAACAGTTAATTATTAATTGGTAACATTTTGTTAGGTGTTTGTTTTATGTGAAGAATAGAAAAAGTAACATTTACTGTATGTTGTTGTGCAAGATACCAAAGGTTTGGAACAAATGACACCCTGTTCTGAATATAGTGTACTACTTTCAACCAGAGCCCTATAGAATGCAGGTCAAAAGAAGTGCACTTCATAGGGACTTAGGTGCCATTGAACACACACATTAGATAACAATCCAGCAAACATTACTTCACATTTGGCTTGTGCAAGGCTATCATTGACCAAATACATGGCACATTGTGACAAGACAGAATGCGGAGATGTTGTCAAAAGTGACATTAGTATTTTGGAATAAAGTTGTTTTTGGTTAGAGCTCTACATTTTTGTGTTGTCAAAATATCACCCTGACCAACTGTGTGATTCTCATTGATAGTTTTCTGTCAGGATGTCTATGAATATTAACAGATTGGGACCACTTACTCTAACATTTTTTTAAGATAATAAATATTCTGTTAGAAAGAATATACAAGATATGCTGTAGACTACTGTGGTTGAGGTATGCTAAATAAACACAACAGAGTAGGCCTAGTTAAAATATTAGGGGAAAAAGTAAGAACATTCCCAAAACACTCGTCTGAGTGGTACCAGAGCAAAAGAGCAGCAGGACAGAAGGCAAACATGAAAACATCCTGCTCAGCACTAGTCAACTTAAATGCTTCAGTGAGGCATAATTTGAAAAAATTATAATCATATTTTCTGAAATACTTCATCTTGTTAGTTTATTGTTTGAACTTCAGTAAAAAATACTTTAGTTGTTCAAATAAGATACTTATTCATTCTCGTGGGATTATTCCACTGGTTTCTTATAAAAACATATTTTGCCTTGGGCTTCAGGGTTTTATTTTTGTTTACAACCATTTTTTCTTTACTTCTACAGCAACAGCTCGCACAACTACAAAAAGAGAAGTCTGAAATCCTTAAGAATTTAGCATTGTATTACTTCACATTCGTAGATGTGATGGAATTTAAGGTATGTACAACTTAACCAATATTCAGTGTTGTGAATAAAGAGACATCGTACTAATAATGATTGTGAAATAAACAGTAAAGTTATTAAGGTTGAGTGGGGGTAGTTGTAACATGTTTTGTCTATTACAGTAGATTGCGTAGGTATTCACTTACCAGAGCCTTCTTCAGAATTCTCTGCCAATAATTAAAACTCAAATACACAACACTATGAAGGTGTAAAATTTAAACTAAATATTGTTGGTTTGATAAGTATTCACCACCCTGAGGCATAACTTGGTTGAACCTCCTTTGCCAGCAATCACAGCTGCAAGTCTTATTGTACTTCTCTTCAAGATATGCACATCTGGTTCCAGAAGATTGTTGGCCATTATTCTTGGCAAAATTGCTAAAGCACTCTCAAGTTCCAACCTTCAAGTCTGACAGATTCTCAGTTGGATTGAGGTCTATACCTTCACATACAAGGAAACAACTCCAGTATATTCTAAGCTGTGTGTTTAGGCTCATTGTCGTACTGAAAGACATGAACCTTCACTCCAATCCAAGGTCTTTTGCAGACTGATGTAGTCTCACTTTGAGTCTGTCAATTTGGTATGACACATTATTGGGTATGTGCTCTCACCACATGCACTCCTGAACTCAATATACATTGACGCCTCTCAAGGCAAATTAGGGCTCAGCTCTCAAAAACTGGATCATTTGTTTTACTTAACACTAAACAGAAGGACTTGTGCATTTCAGATTATTTGTAATGCCTTCTTTAGTGTCTGCTTAACTGTCTACTTAGGGAACGGCTCTATCCACTCATTTTGCAGGGTTGCTTGCCCGTTGTGACCAACATTTGCATTTTAAACATTCCAAGCAAAGAGAGCACCTAAATGGGCATGTACTGAGTGATTTTCATCACACTGGCTTGTTTCTGTTTGGAGATATTCAAGGTGTTTCAACTGCCGCTGGTTACACAGGCTCCCTGCTCTTAGCTACAGTAAAAAATATACTGTAGCTATATATATATTTCACAGTTAATATCCTGTGAAATGCACATATGTTACAGTTTTCTTTCTCTCCTTCAAGGATCATGTCTGTGAGCTGCTGAACACTATCGATGCTTGTCAAGTCTTCTTTGATATTGTAAGTTATAACACATTGATCTGTAAACAGCATGCAATTAAGTCATTTAAATATATTTTAGAAAATTATGTCTCATGGATTACATGTTTTAGATTCAGATTAATATCTGGATGTAAGTTCTAATTTTGTTCCACATCTCATTTCACAGACAGTAAACTTTGATCTGACAAAGAACTATCTTGACTTAGTAGTGACTTACACTAACCTAATGATGCTACTGTCTCGGATTGAAGAGAGGAAAGCTATCATTGGACTTTACAATTACGCCCATGAAATGACACACGGATCAAGGTATGTAAGGGTGTTGGCTTTTCCAGTCCTTTCAATGTTAAGTTGCTGTTGTACCAGTAGACAGTGGCCTTATATTGAAATAATAAAACAATTCAATCTCTTTTTCTGCTGATGATTTTTTTCTTCATTCTGTCTTTAATTTTGACTTCGAGGTCGGATCTGTTTGTAGATGGCACAGTAATTGGAATCATCCTTGTTGGTGACAATATGTTCTGCCTGTCCTTCTTGTTAGATAAATATTGTTTCACCTTTGCTACCATAGCTAGTGTTTCTGTATGACATTATAGGGTGTGAGCTCTGCCTACATCTTAGCCTAGTGCTCAGTGATGGTTGATACTGAGGTCTGGATGATATCTGGAACAGCATAACTGTTAAGATGAACATTACATTTCTAAAGGTCTAACCGAAAAACAATGATATCCTTCTAAGATTCCATGAACTAACAAGTAGTAATATTAACTGTAAAGTTGTAACTTCAGCATTCCATACCCATGGTGTTCATGTTGGAAAACAGTTGAGGATCATTCTCAACTTTAGGAACACTGGTTGTGATGGAAAAGAGGCTCAGATCAAGCAGTTTGTACGTTACCTCAACATTCAGCTGTCAGTGATGCATCGATCCAGCTGTTGTTGAGAGTAAAGGGAAATCTGGAGAATGCATCCCCTATTGGAGACACTCTTAAACTTTACATTGTAGGTGCCAAGCAGACCTGTAACCTATGTATGTTTTTTTATATGCAGTCATTTACAGAAGGCCATCACCTATCCCAAATAATTGCCCAGGCTTTGAATTACAAGTGAAACAAGACTAAAAGTGTAGGAATGCATAATACGCATGCTTCCTTAAGGATCTCATGCGCGCTTTTGTTTGTGGATGTGATGAGACCAATATTGTTGCAATCCTGCTCAGTAGACAGGGTCATACCTGTCTGAATAGGTTTGACATGGTGCAAAACTTCCTAGTCATCTTGATTTCACCAGAGACTATTTACCAACATGCAAGTCATGTCAGAACTTCCTTGTAATAACACAGTGACCACAGGCTGAAGCTTTGCTCTTGTCATGGTCTTTTAGTGCCAATTATTCTGAAGGAAGATCGTCAGAATGTTAGGAAAAGGTTTTAGATTTCATGGGACTGTCCTAATGATTCACATGGTCATTTCATTATGAGCTTTATGCAAACCAGTATGTTTGTATGTGTATATATACAGTCTAGGGATTTAATGTGCACTAAATGAAAATCCACTGCTTTTTATTTGCTGCATTTCACTTTGGTGGAAACACAACTCTCGTGGGAAAATGTATTTCGTCATGCAGATTTTAGAATATTGACTGGAAAATCTGTCTGGAATTGGATGGAATCCTAACTACTGTCAAAAACATTGCTATCTGTTTCTTTTCCATCTAGTGATAGAGAGTACCCTAGGTTGGGACAGATGATTGTTGACTACGAGAACCCCCTGAAAAAGATGATGGAGGAGTTTGTTCCCCATGGGAAGGTGAAAACTGATGCGATATCTCTTTATAATAACTGGAATGCTTAAAACATGTGACATTAATGCAGCCATGTCTTGTAATAACATATTTATGTAACCAATATTATGTACACTATGCAGGAATCTTTGATTACAGCATGTTCATGAATATGATTGTAAAGTGTCTCTCTACCTCCCCTGTAGTCGTTGTCAGATGCCCTGCTCTCCCTGCAGATGGTTTACCCCAGGAGAAACCTGTCTGCTGACCAATGGAGAAACGCACAGCTACTCAGTCTCATCAGTGCCCCCAGCACCATGCTCAACCCAGCTCAGTCAGACACTGTGAGTCTCCCATAGCACCGTGCTTAACCCAGCTCAGTCAGACACTGAGTCTCCCAGTTCAATGCCTGAACCATATATTGGAGGGCAGTCAATATGAATACCTCAAATCACACAGTATTCTGCTTACAGGCAAGTGCATTAATCATTGATTGTCTTTGTTCTAGATGCCCTGTGAATACTTGTCCCTGGACACCATGGAGAAGTGGATAGTATGTAAGTGTTCACGGAGAACAGTTGTCTATTTCAGTTGATAGGTTTATAGTATTGGAGGGAATGGAGAGTGCAATCATTGGGGATCCAAGACCTGTGAGGGCTGAAACCTTTTTATAATTGTCAAGATGATTAGTTTTCCTCTTTCTTATAAGCTATAAATCCTAAATAGGTCAAAAGTTGGTGGAATGGTCTACCTGGCCATTACAACAGCTCAAAGAGATTTGACCAAGTGTGTAGTTACTGGGTTTTGGCTTTGTAGGGCAGTATATGTTCAGTGTAGTACTTGCCAACTCATGGCGTACTGGGTTCAAATCCCACCACTACCACATTTGGATAGACAACCCAAGGCTTATGGAAAAGATGTTGTGCTTGAACTGAAAGTTGATGGGTAATTATTTTAGAAAGCGTTGGAGGGTGTGGCAGTGAAAAATACTGGGCCCTGGGTTGTTGCTTCTTGTGGCAATTCAGGTACAGGCTTATTTAAAATCAGGTGTCATGCCACTCTGGTAAAAATATATCTGACTAAATATTCATCAAATTTCTTACAATTATCATATTTCTGCCCACCCCCCCACCCCCTTATCTGTCTCTTTCCTTATTGCGTTGCTCAGTTGGCTTTATCCTGTGTCATGGGGTGTTGAACAGTGACCAGTCAGCTCTGAGTCTGTGGAAGCTGGCCCTTCAGAGCAGCACCTGCCTCTGTCTCTTCAGAGATGAGGTGTTTCACATCCACAAGGCTGCTGAGGACCTCTTCATCAACATCCGTGGGTGAGGGATCACACACACACACACACACACACTTTACTAGTTTTCACGCTCCTAAATAAAGCCTAGTACTGGACCGAAGACAATGCGTGGTTAGAACGGTTTGCCAAAATACCCATGTGTGTGTTCAGTAGGTGTGAGGAGGTATGTGAACTCTTCTGCCTTTTTATTTCGCAGCTACAACAAGCGCGTGAATGACATCAAAGAGTGCAAAGAACAAGCTCTTTCACATGCGTAAGTGCCTCTGAAATATGTCTAATGTGACAAAGTCACAGTCCAAGTATCCATTTCACCTCTCCTGATGTCTTTAACTAAAGGCACATCTCAATAGGTGGATGATGGTGGTGTCCTCATAATCGGGCACTACCGGTGCGCATTGTTCTCTCTTACTCCTCTGATGACATCTGACAGCACCAACAGACTGTTTGATTTATTCGTTGCATTATCATTAGGCTAAATGACTTATGAATACGTTTATTATTGCAGTTTAACAAAAAGAGGGTTTACATTTCCCTCAATATGCTCTCAGAATGATTCTTGTCAACGGTATTGTGCTGTTACAGGGGACTGATGCACAGAGAAAGACGCAAGTTCCTGAGATCTGCCCTGAAGGAGCTGGCCACAGTCCTATCTGACCAGCCTGGATTACTGGGCCCTAAGGTACTGTGTTTGTGCATTCACCACTGCCCTTTTCGTAACTATTTTATCACCGAGTTACAGAATCTGTATATCAAAGGGAGTATTGCCACTGACTGGCAGCTCTGCGCATACTCTAATCTAAAGTTATATCAAGTTGCACTGCTCTTTAACACCACTGCACTGCTCTTTAGTTGTGATAATAAATAATGTGAGTTTGACTAACACAGCCTAGATTACTTCATTCTAAGGAACTGCACTTCTTCTCTCAAATTGTGTGTTAACATTATGATGTTATATCAGACTAACACCGCTGCACATCTGCTCACTAGTTGTGTTAACCTGATAGTGTGAGTTGGAATAATTCTTAGGTCCCTAAGGTACTACGATACTTATCTGTAGTTATGTTAACATTATAACATTAGTTGGGCTAAAATTACAGTGTCTATAGTTTTGTTAACATGATATTGCTAATGTAGTTGGACTAACTCAGTAGGAATCAGAGGAGTAGAATTCATATCCAAAAAGACCAGTAGATCTAGTGAAGATCTAGTCCTTGGACCAGTAGATGATCTAGTCCTTAGACCAGTAGATGAACTAGTGATGATCTAGTCATTAGACCACTACATAATCTAGTGATGATCTAGTCATTAGACCAGTAGATGATCTAGTGATGATCTAGACCTTAGACCAGTAGACGATCTAGTGATGATCTAGTCCTTAGACCATTAGATGATCTAGTGATGATCTAGTCCTTAGACCAGTAGACGATCTAGTGATGATCTAGTCCTTAGACCATTAGACGATCTAGTGATGATCTAGTCCTTAGACCATTAGACGATCTAGTGATGATCTAGTCCTTAGACCAGTAGATGATCTTGCGGTCAAAAATCCTTCCTGGTAAACGTATTATCATGACTAATTGATGGGTGGCAGTAATCACATGTCTTTATTGACCCTGTTGATACTCATGTCTCTATTTCCTCAGGCCCTGTTTGTGTTCATGGCTCTGTCGTTCGCTCGGGACGAGATCATTTGGCTGCTCCGACATGCAGACAACATCCAAAAGAAGAGCACCGATGATTTTATTGACAAGTAAGTCACATTCTACAGATTCTACTTGTTAAGTGTATGGGGTTGCTCTTCCCCACTCACATTTAGTGGACACATGTTCGCCTCACATACCTCACAACAACCTGGGAGCAGTTAGGGTTAACTACCTGGCTCAAGGATAGAACCACGTTTTTTTCACCTAGCCAGGTTTTGGAATTGATCTAGCAGCCTTTTGGTTACTAGTCACATTCTTCAACCACTAGATGATTTGCCACCTTAAAAGTCTCACAGTGTCAAAATGCATCTTCTCACATTTGCCTCTTGCTTGATTTTGGCCATTTGGAATAATGACATTTATATGTCTTAACTTGAATATTGCACAATTACAGTATATGGGACAGTATACCAATTAAGTGTTTTCTGTTTTAGATAACTGTTACTATTCTATGTCATCAGGCACATTGCAGAGCTGATTTTCTACATGGAGGAGCTGAGGGCCCATGTGAGGAAGTATGGTCCTGTCATGCAAAGATACTATGTCCAGTACCTGTCTGGCTTTGACGCTGTGGTGCTCAACGAGCTTGTACAGGTGAGAAAGTTCACTTAACCTTAGTTCGTTGGTTTTTTTTACAAACATGAAAATTGCAGGTCTTCTACACAGAGACCTAGTCTATTACATACTTTGGTTAAACAGAGTCAGATGACGGTTGAGGATGCCAGATGATGGTGATTAACTTGGCTTGCCCTTAGTCAGGTCACACTAATTTAAAAGCAGACTGAGCTGAGTGTCTTTTAATTGCAAACATTAGCCAACCAGACAAGTCATCCTGCCGTCAGTCCTCCGACTCCATTAGTAAAAAGAGCCAGGTATTAGATCAACAACTCAATGAATGGATAAAAAAAAACACCAGCACCCTGAGTTTCTAAGTCAATGTCTCACAGTACAACGGTGTCATTGAGGCCAGGTGTTGGAAGCCTGGTTTTGGCATACCGACAACCCCCAGGGGTACAGCTGACTGAGCTCTTCCCAGGCTGTACGGGTAGATGTCACACAGGGCTGCCTTGTCTGGCCAGGCCCTGGCATCTCCTTCTGGTAGGTCGGGTGCCTGTGAGCTCAATCATGGTTATTGGCCAGTGAATGCTATAGGTCTCCCAGGGTGCATCTGCTGACCAGTTCTTCCTGGTTGAGGGAGCAGTCTGATGTGAAGGTCAACCAGCTTGCCAAGATGCGCTTTGGAGGACACATCTTAATCTTTGAATCTTTACAAACCTGCCTGGGAGTGGTTGTTATGAGGAAAATAAATACATTGGGTGGGAATAAATGGGATAACATTTTACATTATTATTATTTTGTTTAAACAGGCAATGTCGATTGCCTATGTCGCTGTGGTCCCTTTTGCTGTCTTAGTCTTTTAGTAGTCGATGGTGGAGCATAGTGTCGTACAGGTTGATATTTTCAAGTGAAAAAAAAGTACTGACCACTAGATGGAGACCAAGTGTTTTCTGGGTTATATTGTTTTTTGGCTTTCTCTTTCCCTTATACGCAGTGTGAATTCCTCTGGTATTTGCTTAGCTGATTCCCTCACAGCACCTCAGCAGTGTATAACTGACTCTCCTCCTTTCCTTCCTCTTCTCTTCTCCTTCTTTTTGTCTCCTCTCTTCTTCCTCCTCTAGAACCTTTCGGTCTGTCCTGAGGATGAATCCATCATCATGTCCTCCTTCGTCAACACCATGACATCCCTCAGCGTCAAACAAGGTATTCAACCTAACACGGCCTGCTGCTCAGATTACAAAGAAATCATCAATAATAAATTGTCTCATTTAGACTGAGGTCGGTGATGCACTGATAAAGAGTTCATTCCATCCTTTAATTTGAATCGCAGAAGGCTTACCAACATTGATTTAATGTTAACTAATCTATAACACAGTTCAATCCATTATGTTGCTGTGCAGTAAATATTCTACTTCAATAAATGTGTGATTGATCCTGCTCAGTCTAGTCATATTAGCCTTGAGCAGCCTTTGTCTGTGGAGACAGGTGTTGTTTTGTTAATGACTGATTGAGTGATGGACAGATGAAGGCAGCTCAGAGGGCAGATGGGGAGCAGGGTAGGAGCTCCAGTGGCTGTCCTCCTCTCCCCCTCAGCCCTCCCTGCCTCCTGTGTCAAGGTGATCCCATATCTGAGTGAATTGTCTCTGTCGGTGTTACAGTGGAAGATGGGGACGTGTTTGATTTCAGGGGCATGAGGCTGGACTGGTTCAGATTGCAGGTAAGAAGCCAACAGGAAAATGAGATGAGCTTTGCGGCTGTGGCTGGATGTTAAAATAGTATTTTAAATGTGTTTTTCTGTATCTATGCTCTATGTAACATGGCTGTGGCTATTTAATCAATAGGATAGTGTCAAACCCAGCCCATTTGGATCCCAAAGTAGGCTAGAGCAAAGGTTAAAAGCCCCCAGGCTGTTTTTGTCATATCTTCATAACATCCCTGTTTAAGTAACAAATAACTTTTACTTAATGAAAATATCTCCAAAAAGTATGTAAAAAATGTTAACCCTCACAGCTAAAGGGCATTATCAATGTCCAACATGTCAGTGTTATTTTCTCCTCAGTGGAAATATTATATAAAAACAGTAGAATCATGTTTTTATGTGCACTGCCCCAAAATATTTTGAAAAGATGTTGAATATTATTTGAATCTAGGTCTGTGTATTTGTATATGTTTATATATGTGTGTGTTTCTGACTTGACTAATAATTATTATTAACAGGGACAAAAATGTAGAGCAACTGTTGTTAAATCAAAAAAGTTGAATAATGGGGAATTTGTTTCTGTCCCTATTTTGAAAAAGTGGGGTTAAATTGAGGTTAAGGTTAATGTCTTGGTTATAGGCATTACTGGTTAGGTTTAGGGTTAGGCATTAGTGCTATGGTTAAGTTTAGACATAAATGTTTGGTTATTGAGGTAAATGTTAGGTTGAGGTTAAGGTTAGGATTAGTAAAAGTATTATTTTTTATGGGCAATTAACTTTGGTGACACCATCTAGATAGCAAGTAAACATGTATGTGTTTCTGTCCACAAAAATAGTATAAACCTGACAAATCGGTCCTGACATTTTTTTATTACCTGGTCCCAGATGAGAAGTGCTATTTCCTGCGTAGGGGTTACGTTTACAGTAAAACTTATATTTGGGGTGACTTTTACAATTGGGGTAAGTTAAGGTATTAAGGGTAATTTAAGGACAGGCCTTGGAGTTAGTTTAAGGATAAAGGTGAGTTTACTAAGTTTAGGACTAGGTTGAGGTTAGGGGATAGAGAAAGTAGGGAATCTTTTTGTGTGTGTGTGTGTGTCTGTCTGTCTGTCTGTCTGTCTGTGTGTGTGTGTGTGCGTGTGTGGGTGTGTGTGCGCATGCGTCATTGTCTGTCTGTCCTGTAATAATTAGCACTCCAATTAGCCTTCTCCTGTCTAACTTCACTCTGTGTGTGTTTTGGGGAATGGAACTTCCTCTGGTCAGTACCTGGCTGTGTTGGAGACCTAGATACAGATCAGGTTCCCTGAGCTTCATCAGCCATAATTAGCACTCTGGGCCAGTAAAAATGGAACAGGTGCATAGCATGTCTTACCTCGGTCTCATTGTCTCCTATCTATTGATCTGAGAGGACCCGGGTCCATATCCACAAAGCTAATCTAGTATCAGCCTGTAATGAATAAGAGGGGCAACCTGACCCTAGAACAGCACTCTTTATCTAAGAACCTTTATAAATACAGGCTAAGAGTTTATTTTGGTGTGCCCGTGTGAGAAACCCTACAGTACATGAATGAATTTAACAGACTAGTAATGGAGAAAGTATGACCTGAAATACTGAAAGGAGGAGCCATATTCCATATGGGTTTTCTTTGTATATTCATGTGCTTGATGTGCATGGTATTTCAAGTGATTACAAAGACATTTCCATGATTTTTTTTCATCACTTCCATGCTCAAAATGAATTATGGATATTGGACGATAGATTCTGGGCCCCATTCCCTGACCATTTCTTAAAAACGAATTTGGATCGAATGATAAATATTCTTCTTTGAAGCAGTGTTTGTTTAAGAATCGTTACTCGCCTTTCATCCCATCCCAAATAAATCACAACTCACTCCAGAGAAGAGAAATAGCATATTATTTTCAAATGTGGTTGAGTTGAGCTCGCTCTCGCGTTCTCTGTCCCATGCATTCTGTCAGTCTCTGTCTCTCACTTGCTCTCACTCTTTTTCTCTCTGTGACGCAGGGTCTATGTCATGGTCATCCCTCTCAACTCCCTCTGAGATGTTTGATCTTAGCTTACGGCCAGAAAGGCTTCAACTCGGAAAAGTTTCTCAGTGTAGGCGACAGGCCAGGGATGGCAGAGGGAAAAGAGAAAAGCTTCCATGCGTGGAATGGGGACTGTTTACCCAATACAGCTGAACAATTATTTTCTCAAGTCTCATGGTTTTTCAACTGGCTTCTCTGCACCTTTTATAACCAGCCTCTCTTCTTTAACACTAGCATAGCAAACAGAACTTCTCAGGTAACTGGAAGCCGGAAATCAGTTTATTCCCTATGTATTTTTGAGTTCAGTGTTTGCCATGGACTAAGCAAATTCAGGAAGTATTTAACAGCCTGTGCTGGAACTGCTGACAAATGTAGGAACAACTACAGACACAGTATAGGCCTATATAGTTATAAATGTTCAGGTGTTGCTGTCATTCCTAAAATTAGCTTCTTGTAAATATGAATAGAACAGAGAATAATTCCCATTTATAGTGATGGAGCTCTTAGTCCTTAAAGCTTTGTGTTTGGACTAGAACCTAAACCCTTCTGCCCCACAATCAGCACAAACACTCTCCTTCTTTAGGTACCACCATGTGTGGTGTGTTCCGCTGCATGTCAACCACAAGACCCACACGCCAGGTGTACACTACAGTACTCCGGGGAGACACCTAATTTGTCACAGCCATGTCCGTGTCCTTTATATCTATAAAGGACTTTTCATTATTTTTGAAAATGAAAGTTCTACTTCGTTGGTTTGCCTGATCCAGCTTAGTGAACATGTCATATGAGGGATATCGCCTCTCATGTCTTTTATAGTGGTTTAAAAAAAACATTTTTGGTTTTCCCCTTTCCTAATATTTATCTTATTGCCATGGTTCAGATTTTTTTTTAACACAGTTGTTGTTTGATTTAGTGTCTGTGCATCCATGTGGCTGTAGTATTAGGTGGAGTTTCAGTTTTTTATTTCTCAGGGACTTACATATGCTAAAAAACAGTTATGTTAGACTCAGTGCTTCTGCTAAATTTTCTCATACTTCGCTTTTTCCCAAAGGTTTTCATTTTTTACTGAAGGTTCTCATGCTTTATTTTTGTTTACACTACACTTATTGTAAGTTTCAAAGGGCCCTCTTCCCTTGGTAGTTTTTGTTTACACTACTCTTATTGTAAGTTTCAAAGGGCTCTCTTCCCTTGGTAGTGCACCAAAGGGTCAAAGGTATTAACTTATGTGGTGAAAGGGTGTCATTTGGGAGGCAGTTTTGACATTAACACTAACTGATGGCAAGGCTGCTTCCGAACTGTGCCCGTTTTCCTTTTAATAATTTTGACAATCAAAGAAAAAATGTCTTGAACTCTGCGGAGGCACCGCAGTGTATCTGTTTTGCATACTGTCTTGGTTTGATACCATATGCTTTGGGAGGAAAATGTGTAGTTTGGCCATCGTCAAAATCAGCAGTATCAAGTTAACACAGACCTTCCCAGAAATCTCTACTTAGATGTTAATGACATGGTAACTTATCCAACCACACTTTTCCCTTCAAACTCTCACTTAGGTCCAAATTCAAATTGAATCAGCTTTTTCTTTGATTTCTTGTTACTCCCTTGGGTAGGCCTATACCAGTGTGTCCAAGGCTTCTCTGGGAATCGCAGACCACCGTGAGCTGGGCAAGATGATGAATACCATTATATTCCATACCAAGATGGTGGATTCTCTGGTGGAGATGCTGGTGGAGACCTCGGACCTTTCCATATTTTGGTGAGTAAAGTCCAAACAAGCAGTACACAAGAGCCTACACCCCCGGCAAAGTATTAGTTTGGGCCTGCATATTCTGGGTCTACATTTGGGATTCAGATTCCAATATAATAAAAACATGTATGTCCCACTGATAGGCGGCTTTGTTGAAGAAGTAAAATAGTAATAAAACACACCAACTATATTAAACAAAAAGGCGTAAACAAGAAAAGATCTTACTACATCCATGAAATCCCCATAGTAACTGTCTGTTGGGGTGGTTGTTGTGATATTTTCCTGTTTGGTGACGCCAGGGCGAGAGAGGGTTGGACAGAATAAGTATGTTTGTACCAGATGGATGTATGATGAAGTTGGCAGCTCTCTTTTTCTCATGTCATTTCTCTCCTCACTTCAATGCCTCCTCTCTCGCCTCTCTCGCTCCCTGCTCTGATAGCTTTTACAGTCGTGCATTTGAGAAGATGTTCCAGCAGTGTTTGGAGCTGCCCTCCCAGTCTCGTCACTCTATCTCCTTCCCTCTGCTTTGTACTCACTTTATGAGCTGCACCCACGAACTCTGTCCCGAGGAGGTGAGTTGAGATGTTACTACTGTATCACAAAACCTCACATTAAGCATCCTTAATGTATTTCTGTTCACTGGGATAAAGTTATTTTAGGAACCGAACATGTTTTAAGTAAAATAACTAAATTAGTCAGTGAATTACTTATTTAATATGTTATTTAATGGTCTTTCCCAGAGTATAACCTACAGTATTTAAAGATTAAACGAATAAAATCAGAATGTATGCCACTGTAATAATTGTAAAGATGTCTGTATGTTCACAAAAGTTCACTCTTTCCAAGAGCTGGACTCTAATATCAATAGTGTAGTAGCAACCTATTCTATTCAGACCTTCACCTTTGTAGTTTTGTAGCTCTTAGGGGGACCGCTAGTCTCAAAGAAGCAGGCCATTTCACAGGACGTCTCACACGCTGAATAATGTCAGTTTTACACCTGGGGATTACAGGGAGGAGGAAGTGAGGAAGGCTGAGACAGGCTGCCTGGGAAAGTGTCTCTCTCTTTTAGCTTCATCTCATTGCTGCTCGGGCCCATTTTCTGAATCCCAAATGATACCCTATCGCTACCTAGTACATTACTTTTGACTATGGGGCTCTGGTAAAAAAAAAAGTAGTGCCCTATATTGGGAATAGGGTGCCGTTTGTGCTGCAGACTGTTGTGACCACTGCAGCAGAGTCATACGGAGAATCACATTTTCTGGAGTTTGTGGAATGTCAAGTAACAAAGTGTCCAGCGCTCGGGTCCGTGTACCTGGATGTAGACTGAGAAGCAGGGAGCTGAAAAGCTGGATTTATTAAATCTGTATTTGAACTGTACAGCTACTAGCTACTCCCAGGTGGAATGTGTAAGTCCTCAGCACACACAGCCTCTACAACTAATTTCTGTTTCTCTCTCCGTTGACATACCCGAAGCACATTAATGAAGTGTTTGTTCCTTCCAAACATGGAGCCCTCCAATATCCATTTAGTTTGGTAAACGAGGCATATTTTCACTCATAAATGATTGACAAACAGTACCAAAATAAGTACCACAATGTGCGTTCTCATGTGGGCGAGTGAGTGGTCAAAGGAGAGTCTTTTGCTTAGGACCTGTCTGAGTGCACTTAGAGAAATAAAAGAGATTTATTGAGCCATAGAAGGCTTGGATTTCACTTATTCAAACACAAAACTCCCTCTCTCAGCATGTCTTCAAAATGTTCCTCTTCCTATGTCCACTCCTCACAGCTTTGGACAGCTGCAAACTTTATTTATGTTGGAAAAGCACTAAATAGTTCCAAGAATATTTCCATCTTGCACAGAAAACTTTTTACAGCCGTTTATAGTAACAGTAAAAGGTCTGCATCACAAATAGCACCTATTGCCTAGATATTACTACTTTTGACCAGATTCCTTTGGACCCTATCTAGGGAGTAAGTAGCTTAACCAAGGTCACAGAACTTCAATGAAAGGTCACTTTTAGCATAAAATAGACATTTTTCTTCCTTTTCGCTGCTGAACTCCATTGTACTTGAGAGGTATATACTTTTTAATCAGTTTTTTCCATTTTAACCACATGGGAATATACAATTAAAATGTAAATGCAATAATTGTTATATATATATATTTTCAATATAAAGGTTTTAGTGACTAGACAATACTTGAAGTTTTCTGTGTAAAGAGCAGACACACCACAGTATTAATATGAGTCTGACATCCTTCGGTTAGCAATGGCCTGAGGCAAAAAGGAGACCTGTCACTCAGGTTTAAATGACATCCTTTGTTCATGTGTTCCATGCCTCTGGGAACACATAACTCCCCCATCTGTCTGGCTTTCAGAAAGAGCAAACTGAATTGCTTTTCATACATATTTCCTGAAACAAGCCTGTTTTTATTCATAGGACAGGAGGGGAAGGTATGTAGTGTGACTATTTAGTACAGAGTGTGTGGTGTGCACTGTTTAAGTGGAGTTGTGTGTGGCAGTGTAATGTCTGGTCAGTGTGGACTCTGCGTGCAGTTTGATGGAAGCTACAATCTAAAATCTTGGCAATTGCTGGCTAGTGTTTGCTCAGTGACTGAAAGCATTGGCTGTCTAGTAGAGATTTGCCTCTGTCTTGCCTACCATTGTTAAACTGGATGGACCTTTGAATTTCCATCACACTTGTAACTTCCTTTACACTGAATTCAGATAAATAAACATGGTATCCACAAGTTCCTCTCACTTTGAAGAGGCTTGTTAAACTCTCCTTTTAAGGGACTGCTAGCTATGAATGTCTGATTCTCCCAGACCTCTCTACCTAGCTAGAGACCTTTTCCTAGTCAAAAACCGTTTGTGTGGTCCTGTTTGGCCCTGGGAAGGACAACAACAGAAAGAGGTACAGTAATAGACTAATCAAAAGTCATTTACTGAACCACACTCTGAGCCACCACCAGCCAATCGGCTTTAGTCCAAAGTGCTTTTCTCAAGGATAACATTTTCTTCCGTCTCCTTTCCTCCCACAGAGGCACCACATAGGTGACCGTAGCCTGTCCCTGTGCAATATGTTTTTGGATGAGATGGCCAAACAGGCCCGCAACCTGATCACAGACATCTGCACCGAGCAATGCACGCTCAGTGACCAGGTCAGGTTCTGTTGTCATGGTACTTAATCACAATCTGTGCTTACTGAACAGAGGGGTATTCTACAAAGCAAGTTGATTTTACTAAATGTTATTTTAAAATGTTAAAATAAAACAAATTAGTTGGAAAATACAAACTTCAGAAGCCATTTTTAACCATAAATTCACTACAATTGCTGTGCAGTAAAATCCTCGTGACAGCCGAATGTGCGCATGAAGACAGAGCACACACACAGTATGTTTTTAGTTGTTACATCCATTAGACCATTTTAACCATATATTTTTCAAAAACATCTTGCTTTGTAGAATATCACAGTCATTAGGCTTTATCTGAGTCCTGGGAACAGCCCCTATAAAGTACAGTCTTTACAGACGTTGTTATTAGCACGTTGGAACCGGACTCACTGGCCGTCTAAGCTTTTAATCGGACGACTCCACATGTCATAAATCAGGTTGTTTTCTTAATTCTGTTTCAGTCATGTACTTTGCTATACTGCGCAGGTGAATCAAACATGATACAGCCTAAATCGAGCACGTTCCAGCTAGCTAAGTGCTTTCTAAATATATTTGTCACTTCATTCCTTATTGGGTTGTGGGTGTTAAAAGGGTTTTCCTGTTCCTCCTGTACTCCTGTTGCAGCTGCTGCCAAAACATTGCGCCAAAACCATCAGTCAGGCGGTGAACAAGAAGTCAAAGAAGCAGACGGGGAAAAAGGGAGAGCCTGAGAGAGAGAAGCCTGGAGTGGAGAGCATGAGGAAGAACAGGCTACTGGTCACCAAGTAGGTTGTCTACACTGTCTGGAGGGTCTCTCAGCACAGGCTCTGCTAACTGATTAGTGTTGTTGTTTTTTTGTTTTTTTTTACCTTTTATGCATAATGACATTCAAATGATTTTAGTTGTTTTTCTTCTTCCTGTGAACATTTGTGATTACATTTTTGCAAAGGAATGAAGCGAAACGTCCACCCTCGCAGAAGAAGAATCTCACCTGTTAATTTCACTCGTTTTTGTTATGGCCAAAAGCTGATTGTTGTTTTCACTAAGTTTTACGAAATAAGCAATTTCAACTTTAAAACCTAGTGAAAAGCATTTATCATCTGCACAAAGGTTTGATAATTACTGTAGCCGTTTACAAACAACCTTTTCCCTGTCCTGATTCTTCCAAATAATGAGTTATTAAAAAGCCATGAACTACCGCTGCTCGTAATCACACAATTCTACATGAGCCTCACAACATTTCTCCCCATTTATTCTGTCCACGAGAATACAGGTTGTGTAATACTTTTTAGTCACTTTATTACTTCAGCATTTCATTAGCAGCCAACCGGACAACTGTGTTTTGTAATGCTATAGAGCTTCCTCATGGCCTGTCTCTATTCTCCTTGCATACATTGTATACATTCTTTCACATTTTCTAAGGTGAACTAGGTAGATTTTTTTTTTAAAACTCCAAACTCTCCACGTACCACAGTGTGTGAGACATCTTGTTGGACCATTCATTTTGGTCGAGGCAGAACAGGTGCAGCTGAGTATATAGGTTGTCTTTGTTGATTTAGGGTGAGTGTGTAGTATTAGTTTCGAGGAGGAGGAAAACAACAGTAATACCATGATGGTAGCTTCACATAAATAAGGCGTTCTACAGTGCAAGAAAAAGCATCATGTCCGCCGAGCCAGGCTCTCTTGAACTGGCATAGTTTTATGCTTTGTGTATATTTTCCTCGTCTGCAAGTGTTGGTGAGAAGTGGCATCTATTTCTGTGTTGTGAGGTTATCCAGGAAATTGAACTGTGTACAGGTAAAATGAGAAAATCAATGTGATGTTTGCTGCCATTCACCCCATCTAGATCCCAGTGCAGCACCCTGAATACCAGGTTGCCGGTGCTATGAGAATACGCTTTCTTAGTGTGCTACCTTAGTGTGCTACCTTAGTGTGCTACCTTAGTGTGCTACCTTAGTGTGCTATCTTAGTGTGCTACCTTAATGTGCTATCTCAGTGTAATTTTGTTTTAAGAGAGAAGCCTGGAGTCAAAACATGAGTCAACTGTATACTGTACTCAGTAGGGACATTCAGGCTTAGTATGGATTGGAACAGGAGAGCCTTGAGAGGGAAAAGCCTGGGTTAAAGTATGTGGAAGAAGTAGCAGTGTATCCTAAACCTTTTCCTCTTGTTTTTTTTTTTTTTTTGCTCGATTAGTCCTTTGTCATCTTTAAAAACAAACTAACTGGAGGATAACGTGCACAGGGGGGGAACTCTGGATATTCTCCTCTAATACCAATGAAACAAGAAAAAGCCTGAGACTCAGAGACATGTTCCCCTGCTGCACTCCATGACCTCCTCTCCTCTTTGTTTTCAACTGTGGGCTTTTAAGGAATGGTTTTGCAAGTCATGGTCTGTATGTGTCCCAAGTGGCACCTGGTCCCTTCATAACACAGCCGCTATGGGAGAGATGTGCACTATAGGGAATAGGCTGTCATTTGGGACATGAGCTTGGCAACTTTCTCAGTGTCTGTATAATACCATGCTCCCATCACTTGCCCAATCTGCTCTGGGTATTCCACTTTAATTTGGTCTTAAGTCTACTAGCTCCTCTACTCCTAATTCTCAGCTTCTAGTTCAGTACATAGAAACGTAGCCCCGGCACGGTTAACATAATAATATAGAATCAGGTCTGGGCCAAAGCAGGGATGTGGAAAAACAACAGTAGCTGTGCTGCTAAAAGAACTTAATTCCTCTGCTCTGTCACAGATTTCCCCTTTAATCTGAGTGAAATTGGATTTTAATGTGTGTGTGTGTGTGTGTGTGTGTGTGTGTGTGTGTGTGTGTGTGTGTGTGTGCGTGTGCGCGTGCGTGTGCGTGTGTGCGTGTTCGTGTTCCTAGCCTGGATAAGCTTCACACAGCGCTGTCCGAGCTGTGTTTCTCCATCAACTACGTACCCAACATGGTGATATGGGAACACACATTCACTCCCAGGGAATACCTCACCTCGCACTTGGAGATACGCTTCACCAAGTGAGTACAGTCATGAGCCCAGTCAGCGATAAAACCCAGACTAATTCACACACAGCCCTTTGACTCTGCTTCTCCCCGCGTTGCAACATTAACCTGCATCTCCTTCCACAAACACAAAAGGGGGGTGGGAGGGTTGTCATACATCCAGGATCTGGCCTGACCGCTCCAATGAAATAAACATTTTGCTGGAGAGTAACAGGTTTTTTCCATTGAGGGAGTTAGGGTTGTGACGTTGGTGCGTTGGCGTGTGTGTGTTGCGTGTCTTGTGTGTGTGTGTGTGTGTGTGTGTGTGTGTGTGTGTGTGTGTTGTTTGACGTGGGTGCGTTGGCTGGCCCTGCTCAGAAAGGAGAGGGCCAATTACCATGTGCGCACACACACACACACACACACACACACACACTCACACACTGGCCCATTACCATGCACACATATTATGGCCACTTACCCCTCCGCCCTTCTCCCCTCCTCAAGGTCAGCGCAGGATAAATGTTTTACT
The DNA here is from genome assembly GCA_016801175.1 of Esox masquinongy. Taxonomy (NCBI): domain Eukaryota; kingdom Metazoa; phylum Chordata; class Actinopteri; order Esociformes; family Esocidae; genus Esox; species Esox masquinongy. Next base: position 21,847 of record JACXGI010002137.1, read on the forward strand.
GCCCTTCGGTTCCACGCACATTGGGAAAAGTGGCTAGTTATTTACTAAATGTTCCTAATGCACAATCAGGGTGTAAAAAGCTTTTTATCACTTGTACCGCCATATTTTCTACCTCACCATGTTTGATCTGATTTGCCTGTTCCACATTTCACAGCTGCACGGCCAAGTTAGGTAGAAATAGAAAAAGGTTAAGGATTAGGAAAAAAACAATAATCCATTGTTGAATGTTGTTAAGCACTTGTCCAATCTATGACAGGGATAATTTGCTGATGTAAAACATTTATTGTTTAATTAATTAAATTATTGATCCCTTTATGTATATTCCCTTACTTTTGGGTCTGTTTCGTTTTGACAAAGAATTGGTCATAATGCTCTAGAGTGACTGATTGGCTGACCAATCCTGCGTGGTTCCTTCCTTTAGGTCTATTGTGGGGATGACCATGTATAACCAGGCGACCCAGGAGATTGCCAAGCCATCTGAGCTGCTGACCAGCGTCAGGGCCTACATGACCGTGCTGCAGAGCATTGAGAACTACGTCCAGATAGACATCACCCGGGTGTTCAACAATGTGCTGCTGCAGCAGACACAGCATCTGGACAGTCACGGAGAACCAACCATCACCAGCCTTTACACCAACTGGTGAGCCTTAACCTTAACCAAGCCTTCAACTCAGCATCCTCTCTAACTCCAACCTACCATGATCCAAAATATACGTATATTTTTTTAACTATTCTAATAAATGCTACTGTAAGACTTTTAGGACATGTAAAATCCATCACATATTCAGGCAATTTGGTGACCTCACTGAACACAGAATTAAGCTTTTGCATTCCCATTACCTCAAACCTGTTGAAAACCTGTGGGGTGAGATGTTGAGTCCACGAGCAAGGACTGGGGACTCTGAAGGACCTGGAGAGATTCTGAATGGATCAATAGTTTAAGATGCCATGCTATGTGCTCTCTTACCTCATTGTATGGTTCTGTTATCTTGGCAAGGGATGTGTGCACATTATACTAAATGCAGCCAATAATGTGACATGTTTTTGCAGAGAGTACTTCCTGATTTTTTTTTCCTTTGAACAATTTTATCTAATTTCTCCCCCCCCTTTGAACATTTTTATCAAATTTTTACACTTTATCTTATTTTTTCCCCTTTGAACAGTTATATCTCATTTTAAACTTAGTCAAATATGGACAAACAACAAAATTTTTCATCATTGCTGATCTTTACCAAGGGGGGAGGTCTGGAGGTCACTAATGTAAAGCGAAGGAACATGGTTGCAATCACCATAAACAACTTCTGTCTCAGATGTGTCGTCTAGACTGCATCATTAATTACTGTTGTCACCTTTTGCTGCATAATTCAACAAGTGTATCAACAGATGGATGGCCCATTTATACTTAACATTGTTTACCAAATCAGACATAATATCCCTATTATACAAGTGTTGAGTTTCAGAAGGTGCTTAAATTTTAGTGCATCTACTTGGCAATCATTTTTATTGTGATTCCGGCTTGAGCCAGCCTCCGCAATGAAAATGCATTTGAACGTCTATTGCAGTCTGCTGGCTGTTAATTTGCAGTGCTTGGGTTGGTTTGAATTCCAGGTTTGATCGTGCCTTACATTCAATCGTACAGCCATAAATGACAAGCCATATATTCTCTCTGAACTACAGGTATCTGGAGACTTTACTGCGCCAAGTGAGCAATGGACACATAGCTTACTTCCCAGCCATGAAGGCTTTTGTCAACTTGCCTACAGAGAATGAGCTCACCTTCAACGCAGAAGAATACTCTGATATCTCAGGTAATCTTCCCCAGTTCTGCTGTTTGTTTACACCCTTTTTGAGTGTGATTTACTCCCCAGCATATTTAAAATGTGCTTGTATATAGCCATAGCAGTGTTGGATGAAACAAGGAATCACTGGAACATTTTCACTGTATTTTTTAGGGAGGGATTGGGTCAAACCAGAACAAAGCATTTTCTTTGGACATTCGCAGACTTATTCCTATATTCTTTTCATTTTGTCAGAAATGCGGTCCCTGTCAGAGCTGCTGGGGCCATACGGCATGAAGTTTCTCAGTGAGAGCCTCATGTGGCACATCTCATCCCAGGTGGCTGAGCTCAAGGTAAGAGTTCTCAGATGTCACAGAGGTCAGGGGGTAAATGTTGACCGACAGGTTGTTGAGGGTGAACCCAGGGCAGACTACATCATGTTCATTAGGGCACACTGTATATGAAATATTAGGCAAAATGAAACTGAAAATGAGTCTGTTATTGGACAGTGGAAAATAATCCAGCCCCTGTTTAGGACTCTTTCGTTCCATTTTGAGACTAATAAATGATCTCTCTTCCAGTTTTTTTCTTCATCGGAAATTAGACTATGCGACTTTGTAGTGAACAAATGTTTATCTGGGTGCTATTGCAGCCTCTTATGGGGTCTGGTGATAGGTTGTGGAATAGGGTGTCATTAAAGATGAAGCATTGCCAGTGAAAACCAATAGAGGTGTTTTCCTGAAGCAGAGTTTTCCCCTGGAAACAGAACCAGACCCACAGCAGAGCAGTTGTTTCTTTATTACTCCTTAATGAGGAGGTTCCCAGAGCAGAGGCAGTGTGGCCTACTGCTAACATCAAACTGCTTACCTCGTATGGCTAACCTTGTTCTGTTAACCTCATTCCGTTAACCTGATACTGCCAACCTCTTACTGTTAACATCTTACTGCTAACTGACTGATGTGGGTCGGGTTCCCTACTCTCACAAAACATTTTAACGGAATTCTCACAACAATTAACGGAATTCTGTAAGGTAACCAAAATCAATAAACCAACAAAGTAAGTTCTAATGGGCTTTGCTTTCCATGATAAATGATTTGCTTTGCGTTGCACTGCAAAATCTCTAACTAGATGTAATTGCAATGAGGATGTACTATGGTTGCACCAAAAGATAATTATTGATACTGTGGTTTCATAAATATTCAGACCCCTTCATTCTTCCACATTTTGTTGAGTGGGGGACTAAATTTATAATTGATTAAATTTCAAAAGAAATTGTGACCAAGAACCCAATGGCCTCTGTAAAATAGCTTTACAGTTTCTGTGCAGAGATGTGAATACCACCTAATCCATTTATTATATGTATCCCAGAGCTAGCATACCTGAATTAACTCATTCAGGGTAAAAAGAAAATATTGAGCGTCTGGGACTTCCCAGGAGAGGTTTGAGAACCACTGACTTCAGGCAGTAGCATGAGGAAAAAATGTATCGGGTCTGATGAGACCAAAATGTACAAAGCATTTAGGCATTAATGCCAAGACAATGTCTGGCGGAAACAACTTTGAAGAATACCTGATTCAAAGCACACAGGACTTCAGACTGGAACGAAGATTCATCGTTCAACCCAATAATGACCCTATGCACACAGCCATGACAACACTAGAGTGGCTTCGGGAGAAATCTGCAAATGTCCTTGAGTGGCCTAGCCAAAGCTCAGGTTTGAACTCCACTGAAAATCTGTGGGGAGATCTGATGATCACTGTTCGCCGACACGAGTATACAATGGGAGAATCTGTCCAAATCAATTGGTCAAATTTATTTTTATAAAGCCCTTTTTACATCAGCAGCTGTCACAAAGTGCTTTTGCAGATATCCAGCCTAAAACCCCAAAGAATACGCAACAGGAAATTGATGCACAGTGGCTAGGAAAAACTTTCTAGTATGGTGATAATTTAGGAAGAAACCTATCTGCAACACAAACAGGAAGACTATCAGACAAGGTAGCCCTGAGGCAGGAAATAGGTCTTCCCACTTTGCCGACACCAACCGAACACAAACCACTCTAAGATAGGGGCGAGTATGGCCCACTCCCATGTCATGAGCATTCGGGACAGCGTTAGGTAACACGAGTAAGCGAGTGACTCCACCCGCAAATCGCACTGGAAAAAGGATATCCCAGTGGAGAGGGGAGCCTCCCATGCCAAAACTAAGGATGGTTTGTAAATTCCTTGTCATCTCCTTCACACCCCTCGGCCAAACGCCGCTTAACAATAGACCATACTGAAGAAATGAGTCTTCAGTAGACACTTAAAGGTTGAGACTGTGCCTCTCACATTAATCAGCAGATCGTTCCACAATAATGGAGCTCTATGGGAGAAAGACCTGCCTCCAGCTGATTATTTAGAAATTGAGGAGGCCTTTGTCTTGTGACCGTAGCATACAAATTGGTCCTGTATGTACTGCAGGACCAATTCAGGGAGAAAAGTAGGAGCAATTCCATGCAATGCTTTGTATGTTAACAGTAAAACCTTAAAGTAAGTCCTAGCCTTAGCAGGCAGCCAGTGTAAAGAGGCTAATACTGGAGTAATGTGATCAAATTTTTTGGTTCTAGGTAAGATTCTAGCAGCCGTATTGAGCAACAATTGAAGTTTTTTTTATTGAGTTTTAGAAACAAAATCATATATCATTTGCTTCCACACACAGGAAGTGGTGTGGTGATGCCGGGCCAGGGTGCGAGCTGTCCTTAGAAAAATTACGAAGCGGTGTATACACTTGTAAAGCCGATCCTGCCGTAGATTAACCTAGCAGCTGACGAGGCCAAGCTCGGGCCCCCCCCACCCACCACGGACCTGGGTGCAACCGTACCTTCCACACCCCCGGTAGTTACGCCACTGCCAAAATATATCTTTGGCTTGTCAGAGAACAGACCATCCACACATAAAAACTGATTTCTTTCTGATGAATAGAATCTAAACCAGGCAAGAAAGTGTCCACATAGACCACTATGGGTTTCTGATCTCTCCAAAAGAATGAAGTGATCAATGGTTTTGAAGGCAAATAATGGTCAAGAAGCATGAGGACATATACTGTACATATGCAAGCGCTTCTACAAAGTACTGAATAAAGGGTCTGAATACTTAATGTATATGAGATACTTCAGTTTTTTATTCTCAGTAAGTGATGACAAATGTCTAAAATATGTGTTTTCACTTTGTCATGATGGTGTATTGTGTGTAGATTGATATTTTATTTTCAATTTTGATCAATTATAAAGGAAGTCTATAGCACAACAAAATGTGTGAAAAATGGAGGAAGTGAATGGGTCTGAATACTTTCCAAAGACACCGTGTACACTGTATTATGCAAAACACATGTTTTGCACTTGCAAAGTTGTTTTGGAAGAGTTCTCTTTGGAATGTAATTTACATAAAGAATTATCGTCAATGCTTTATTATTTTATTGCAGCAGTCTGACAACATTATTCATGTGATTTTCAAGTGGTTCTCCTCCCTAGAGCACATTAGTAAAAGGTATCTCTGGCACATAGTTATGATTCTTTTACATGCAAACTTTTCCTCCACATCTGACAGCAATTAGTTGAAAGAAAATAAGTTTAGTATCTGATTCACAGTCCGATGTAGGAACGAAGCCGTGGTTTTATTCAGTCTCTGTACAAACAAAGCCATGTTCATCAAGTGACTTAACACAAACATTTTCCTGTTGTGCAAATGATGGGGAAAGTCTTTGGAATTAGGATCCATATTTGGTTCCCCAAATAATGCCCCAGCCCAAATAACCACCCCCCTTTTTCTTTTTTTCTCCACAGAAACTGGTGGTAGACAACGTTGAGGTTCTGACTCAGATGAGGACTAGCTTCGACAAGCCTGAGCAGATGGCGGCTCTGTTCAAGAAGCTCTCATGTGGGTACACTCTTTATTTCTATTGGCCTTGTCCAATTCTTGCTGGGCCAGAAAGGCTCTGGGTTCAGTGCGGCCAAGAGCCAAATGAGCAACAGATACATTCTCCCAAAGCAGTGGTTCTCAAACCACTGCCCCATGACCACCAAAATAGAGTGTTCGGAACCTGATGCTAGACAATGTCTGTGTGTCTATGCATGTATCGTATGTAACATATTAAATTATAACAGACCTGTATTTTTACAGTTTGATTTCAAACTCTTGACCTCTTAAAACCATCTTGTGACCACCCCGACCTTCACTCTGACAACCGTTGTACGTTACACAAAGTACTTTTATGCTTTTGTGCTTGTAGTTTTTTCCACTTAAAGGAAAAAGGTGTATAATGTACAGAGCCTTGATCATGTTGTAGCACTCCTGGCTGCAGACTGGACACCAGGGTTCAGTACCCGTCTCTGAACTTCACCACTGTTCCCTGTTTCACTCCTCTCCCTTTGATTCAATATGTCGCATCCACTTTCCTTTATAAAAAAAAATAAAATAACAGTGGTTCAACACGTGTGAATAAATAATTTGCATGCATCTAAAATGACCTGTCTGTTTTCTGTGTGGCTCATCTGCTCTTTGTCTGGGTGTTACAGCAGTCGACAGCGTTCTGAAACGGATGACCATCATTGGAGTCATTCTCTCATTCCGATCTTTGGCTCAGGAGGCCCTCCGAGATGTTAGTAGCCTCTTTAACTTACCGTCAGCTGAATGGCATCATATGTTAACACAGTACACAGTTCTCTTTCGTGGTCTCAAGCTGGTTTGTCACAATTCACCCTGTACATTCAACCTGCACTAAGTTTATTTAATTCCATTTTTCAGGCTTTGTATAGATTTTTGTAAAAGTATTTTCTTCTTAATGTCAACAGGTGTTGTCGTGCCACATCCCGTTCCTGGTGAGCTCAGTAGAGGACTTCAAGGATCACATTCCCAGAGAGACAGACATGAAGGTGAGACACAACATAGAGGGTGCTTAATGAAGTTGTGGGATTGGGTTCAGATTCCATGTGGGCAGCAAAAGAATAGTAAATCCCACAAGGGTCCCATAAACTTTACTGAAAATGGCTTTGGATAAAAGGAGAATATCCCCTTTTCTCCCACTTAATTTTAGATAATTCCACACTCTTATAAGACGTGTTCACACTGCAACATAGTCCAGGGCTAAGAGCATCCTTAGCCCTGGGCTAAGGGAGATTTTAGCCCAGTGCTAAGCAAGTGTTCACACTTGCACATTATGATGTGGGCTACCACCAACCTTAGCCTAGGGCTAGGTGGCCTTGCTCCAGAGCCAGGTTAGCACCAACTTTTCAGGGCTATCCCCAGAAACACTGTGACAAAATAACCCGTGTGAAGTTGGATTATGAACAAAAGCACGGAACATTTATTGTCCAATCACAAAAGCTACACTTTCACTTAATTTACATAAGCTTTTGACGTGTGCCATTACCAACAGTTACATCAGCACATTTTTCTTGTTTCAGTATACTTGCTTTATCTGAGGGAGGTAGCTAAAGTAATGCAGCTAGCTTTTGAAGTATATCTATGAAATATATCGAAAGACAAATGGTCGAACTGGTCACATTCTTTGCCTCATGTTAAAATTTTCACATAGCGTTTTTTCTCTTTCTTTGCATAGTTGTAGCGAAGCAAATGCTGACAGGGTGAACATTTTGATCAACCAATATCAGAAAGTCATTAATTGAATCATGAGAGCGTAACATTGATTATGTGTCAGTGATGTACGTGTGACATTATTTGCATACCAGAGAGAACGTAACATTTGTAGCTTGTCAGAGATAGAATGTAAAATGGTCTTGTGTTGAATTTGTCCATACGCCCAGCACTTTGGAAAACAAGTATGAATCCTTAGCCTAGGTTTAAATCTTAGCCCAGGGTTAACAAACTCTTGTGTGAACACAGGCTAAGATAGCCCTGGACCAGTCTTAGTCAATGCAGTGTAAGAAGCCATAAAGAAGTCTACAGGCCAAGAGAAAGTTTAATGATTCGGTTGTCTTTAAATGTCCAGCACAAACTTCTGCTATCTTGAGTTACTACTAGCTAACAATCTATGAAAGTAATCAGGTTGTGAGCAAGATCTCAAAAGCCCTTGATATCAAGATCTCAAAAGCCCTTGTTGTGTTTGAAGCAGACTGATTATTGGTTGTCCTTCATCTCTATTATTTATCAGGTGGCCATGAATGTGTATGAGCTGTCATCTGCAGCAGGCCTGCCATGTGAGATAGACCCTGCCTTAGTGGTGGCACTCTCCTCTCAGAAATCAGGTGAGAAATGACTCAGGCCATTCACTGCTGCATCACTGACTATCCATGTTTACAAGCCTGTTTTTGAAAATTGTCTAGAGCAAACATTGTGATGAATGATTACCCGAACGTGTCAAATACAGTTTACCGCACATGGATTTAATAATTCATTCATTTACTTAAACTGAAGAACAGATCAAATTATCATGACTGCCATATGCTGCATAGTCTGTGTAAAGAGATGATTCATTCGCTGTTGAAATCTCCCTGTTTGAAATATAATCTTTTAATGACGGCAGGGACAAAGAGAGAGTTGGACAATAATTATGCCGACATTCCGCTCTGAAGTCATATTTTAAACCAGCGTGTTCATAAATTAAAAAGAAATGCATGTCCTGTCAGTTTTGTAATCACAAGAGATCAGACCAAAGGTTTGTTTAGGGAGAGCAACAGCACTGTTGAGGGATGTATTACTTAACAGGACATGTTGATCCTTATATACCCTGATTTTAGCTTGTCAAGTCATCTACCCTGCAGCCATATCCTGTTGTAGTCCAGTCTACTTTCTGTGTCCCAGACAACACCCTATTTGCAATGTAATGTAATACTTTTATCCAGAGCCCAATGGACCCTGGTGCACATTGCCAATGGCAACATGCTTACAGATATTGCTCTCCTAGTGTCCCAAATTTCACCCTTTCCCCTATAAATAAAAATCTGCTACATAATAAAAACGCCATATAAGTAAAATCTATTGTTATTATTATTAATATTATATAAAGAATGAGAGTGCCATTTGCAGATTAAGCCACTGGCTCTCCTTTACTTCCCAGCCTCTTTCGATTTCTAGAATGCAAATGAATATTGCTTTACCTCTGTGAGAGCCATCAGAGCCGTGTGGTCTTTTGGCCAGTGAAGACATTTCTGTTGTATGCCCCTGCTGTTCTTATGCAAACCACAGTTTGCTATCAAAGTACAAAAAAATAGGGCACTACAGGGAAACGGGTTCCATTTGGGAGGCACTCCTACGCTGTGTTGGGTCCACATAGTTGAGTCCTCTCCCAGTGTTGTCGTGTTCATTTAACTCACAATTAATTATGTAGCCTTACCCATGTTTGTCTTGGCTAGAGGGTTTATGTGTTCTGATAATATCCAGTAGACAAAATGGATAGCCTGATTCCCCTCAACCGGTTGTTTTCTTTTCTTCTTTTTTCGTTATAACATATCTTTTCAATGTCCTGATGCCTAATAAAGGAGAGCTGTTAACCTGTAACGGTGAACGTTTCTTAATGGATGTGTATTTTCATTTGTAACAGAGAACATCAGTCCTGAGGAAGAGTACAAGATAGCATGTCTACTGATGGTCTTTGTAGCGGTCTCAATGCCCACCTTGGCAAGCAATGTCATGTCACAGTATAGCCCTGCTATTGAAGGTACTTTTTGTAACATACGTTTTTCATTTTAGTCAGTACATTTTAAATTACATTTGTTGTTATATGGGTCCTTCATAATGATCCGTAGTAGCAGTACTGTGAAATAAGTATTAATTACATTTTATCTTCATGCGTTTTTACATGTATATGGATTGATGTGGTTTATTCCTCATAGTATGATTTAACAGTGCTGTAGATATAGTAGATTGTTTTAACCAAAGTTTTAAAGATATGGTTAAGACACTTCTTATTCTTTCACAGGTCACTGCAACAATATCCACTGTCTGGCCAAAGCTGTTAACCAGATTGCTGCAGCTTTATTCACCATACACAAGGGCAGCATTGAGGACCGTCTCAAAGAGTTCCTTGCAGTATGTTTTATAGTAGTAGTCCATTTAGTTCATTACATTTCACATTCACCCTGTTTCATTCTTTATTATAAGCATCTCTCTTCTCTGTTGTATTGTATCTCTCCAGTGGGGTTTCTACAAATGTTAGAGAGGCTATGCGTTCCAGACTATGTGAGGCTATGGGTTCTATTCCCTATGTAGTGCACTTATTCTGGGCCTTGTTTAATAGTGTTCTATTTGGAATCTATGCAGGGGTTCCCCGATGTGTAATCTCAAAACTGTAACACAGTTTTGGGAAGAGGCAAAATATTTACTGATTAATTTATTTTATTTTCAGACTAAGATTGATGAATAAATGTTCCATAAGTCTTCAGTGATTCTACATAATGAAATAACTTTCCTGGATGTCTGGGTGCATGGCCAAGGAGATCGCAGCTCACCACCAACCTCAGTGTATTTCCAATGGGCTTATTCCTTATGACATTGGTTTACAGTGTCGTCTGTAATGTATTACTACAAAAGTGTTGAAATCTTCAGTGCTGTTTCCAATCTGAAACCATGTGAGAGCCTAAGATTGTCCTCTTTGAAACCATGGAGTGTTTAGTTTAAATCCAAAAGTAAATTTGCCCCATGTGTCAAAGCTGAACCTACAAAGTAAGGTTAGAGTGGTAAACTGGTAGTTTGTATATTCATACCGACTGTGTTATAGACTTTAAATGTCTAGTAATATTGTGCTTTAAACATCTGGTAACATAGTGAAGACTTAAGTTCTGCAGGTACAGATGAAGCTTAGTACTGGACAGAAAGTCAGTACAGATTCTCCCATTAAGTTTGCCTTTGAAATGTAGGGTTAGGCTTAATCTGTTTCTGGGAAACTGGCACTCGGTGTGAACGTTTTCTATGAAGTTGATTGGTCTTTGTCTTTTGTCCATGCAGCTTAGTAACATGTAGGAACTTACAAGAATAGACATCATGCCCATACACTTGTTTGTTTGTGTTGCTCCTAAATGTGTTTCTTTCCATTATTATACGTGTAATTGGTTCTTTCTCTCCCATGCAGCTTGCCTCCTCTAGTTTGTTGAAGATTGGCCAGGAGACTGACAAAATCACAACAAGGAACAGAGAGTCTGTCTACTTGCTCTTGGACATGGTGAGTCATGTTAGGGATTGGTTGAAGCTCAACATTTAATTCAAATCTCCCTACCATCAGGTCCAAGCTATGGCACGAACATAGATGAAAATGTTTTATTGGAGGTACACAACACACATCCTGCTTCTCATGAGCCTTCCGGACTATGTCAAGAACCACTATACTGTATTTTTGACAGTATCAAAATATCAATTTTTAAATGTTTGATTAAAATGCGGCTGCAGTGTCTGTAGGCCGACCGTTGAATCAAATATTGCTCCATTTATTACATTTGAGGTGTTGTTTTACACTATATTGCTCACACATTCGAATTTGTCAGTATAAGCCATTAATGATGTTCTGATTTTGGCCAGATATAGGCATATATCTCATATAGGCATATGCACCAAGCCATTCCACTTTTTTCCACACTGCTTTACCAGCCAGGAAGATACAAGAAGCCAACGCGTGTGAGGGCATGCTTTTCTGGTGCCCGATCCGCCTGAGCGAGTAACAAAAGTTCAATGAGAATAGGGAAATCTCTTCTGATTGTCCTTCGCACTATGACTACACATCTAGGGAAACAGCCGGCATGCTGAATTTTCCGATAGATGTTTTGCTAACACTGCTAACACAAGCAGTTATGCAAACGCTATATAACAACAACTTTACCGCTGCATATAAATTGTATCCATGATTTCATCTGACTTTGCAAGTAGAAAAAGTGCATCTTTGCCAAAATCCGGTACTATCCCTTTAAAATATATGGGGCTAATGCATGCTTTTTTAACTGGCTAGATTATTTCAATGCTCTCTCCTGTCTGCTATCCCCTAACCTGAAAAACCTTAGCCAGTAACCATTCATTCAGAATGCAGCAACAGGTGGGCTATTGAAGACTGGCAGGAGAGCAAACAACACCTATTTTCAAAATCCCTGCATTAGCTGCCTGTTAGTTTTAGATCTCATTAAAAAAAAAATAATTCACCCAAATAATTGTCTGACATGCTTTTGAAATAGGCTATTAGGGTTGCATGATATGAACAACATATGGTAATTGTAATTTATCCCTGTATTTAATTGAAAATAGTACAAAGACAACATATCAGATGTTGACACTGAGAAATGTTATTGTTTTTGGAAAAATATATGCCCATTTTGAATTTGATGCCAGCAACATGTTTTAAAAAAAGTTGGGACAGGGGCATGTCTACCACCATGTTGCATCACCTCTTCTTTTAACAATACTTAGTAAGCATTTGGGAACTGAGATGACCAATTGCTGTAGTTTTGAAAGTGAAATGAATTCCCATTCTTGCTTGATACAGGATTTCAGCTCCTCAACAGTTCGGGGTCTCCTTTGTCATATTTTTCATTTCTTAATGCCCCAAATTTTTCCATTGGTGACAGGTGCACTGGACTCTTTTACTAAGGAGCCATTCTGTTGTAATACGTGCAGAATGTGTTTTGGCATTGTCTTGCTGAAATAAGCAAGGTCTTCCCTGAAAAAGACATCATCTGGATGGCAGCATATGTTGTACCAAAACCTGTATATATTGTTCAGCATTAAAGGTGGCTTTACAGATGTGCAAGTCACCCATGCCATGTGCACTAATGCACCCCCATACAATCACGGATGCTGTTTTTTGAACTGTGCACTGATAACAAGCCGGATGATCCTTCTCCTCGTTAGCCCGTCCATGATTCCCAGAAATAATTTCTAATTTGGATTCGTCGGAACACAAGACAGTTTTCTATTTTGCATCAGTCCATTTTAAATGAGCTTGAGCCTAGAGAACACGGCAGCGGTTCTGGATCCTGTTTATGTATGGTTTCTTCTTTGCATGGTAGAGTTTTAACTTGCATTTATGGATGCAGCGACGTACTGAGTTCACAGAAATTGGTTTTCGGAAGTGTTCCTGGGCTCATGCAGTGATGTCCACTACAGAATCGTGTCAGTTTTTAATGCAGTGCCGCCAGAGGGCCCGAAGATCATGGCCATCCAATATTGGTTTTCGGCCTTGTCCCTTGCATAAAAAGATTTTTTTTAATGATATTATGTTCCGTAGATGATGAGATCCCCAATCTCTTTGCAATTTTATGTTGAGAAACATTGTTTTAAAATGTTGCCCAATTTGCCCGCGCTGTCTTTCACAGAGTGGTGAACTCCTCCCCATCCTCACTTCTGACAGACCCATCCTCTCTGGAATGATCTTTTAATAACCAATCAGGTTACTGACCTGTTGCCAATTGACCTAATTAGTTGTGTGATATTCCAACAGGTTTAGTTTTTTAGCATTACACAACTTTTCCAGTCTTTTGTTGCCTCTGACCTAACGTTTTTGAAACGTGCTGCTGGCATTCAAAGTGGGCATATATTTTTCAAGAAACAATAAAATGTCTCAGTTTCACCATTTGACTTGTTGTCTTTATACTATTTCAATTGAATATAGGGTTTAAATGATTTGCACATCATTGCATTCTGTTTTTATTTAAATTTTATGCAGCGTCCCAACTTTTTGGGAAATGGGGTTGTACTTTAGATCAACACATTTGGATGAAAAGGACCTTAAAAACATACTTTTTGCTGTGCTCTTAAATAGGGTGGTTTTAGACATCTATTTGACTAAATTCATAATTTTTAAAGGTGTGTATCACCTTTCTTTTCTTTTTTATTGCATTATCCTCTCAGACCAACTGTTACTTTGTTATTGCTTTTAATATGCCATATTGCAAATATTGTTTAAGATGTTTTTTTTCCTTTGGCTGTTTTGCAAAGCACTTTCAGATGCATCTTATCTGGGACATCTGCATTACAAATAAAGTTTTATTAACTAAATAAATTGATAGGGAGCAGCCTAAATCACAACACGCATAGTTACTTATATTAAAATGTTAGTCATTCAGCTAACTATTTTATACAGAGCTACATTTTAAATGTTTTAAACCTGTAGTACTTCATCATTATTAATCTATTTTGTTCTGCAGTAGAGGAAATGGGATGAACTAGCCAATTCTATTTAAACTATATTTAACCATAATGTCAAGTTTATCTAAGTGATAAATTTGTTTTATTACATCAAACTGAATTAATTAGAATTCCAGTTTTATTAAGTCTACCTTAATTGAGGACTTCCCTAGTACGAGTAGATCAGGATTGTATTGTACATAACTTGAACTTTGAACCTAGCATATAGCTAAGCTCACCATCATCTAACACCTTGTCACATCATCTTGCTATCTTCTAATATGTTATATACTGGTTGATTCCAAGGTCTACAGTCTCACTAGTGTTGGCCAATTCAAAGCAGAAAGAAAAGAGATTCAAAGATGAACAGAGCACTATTTTCTTTCAGACTGTATTGAAAATGTGATTGCAGTCATGCATACACATGTATGGTCTTTTGATCAGAGGGGCTTGTTCATTGGTCTGTGGGATTTGCTTTCCTTTGAAGAATAATCTACAGGAGGGAGGTTGTTAAAACCCTGTAATGGAAAGAAGGAAGAGTCACCCAGTATCTGTCCTGGAGCGGAACTGACATAGAATGGAACACACACATGTGCACACACAGGCAACAACACACACACACACACACACCCTTCTGAATGATCCATGGGCTTATTTTCTCACGATAACATAGAGAACAAGGCCAGGTCGCAAAAGTGTGATTAAACTTAGGCTGTGTCCCAAATGGCACAATATTCCCTGACTAGTGCGCTACCTTTGACCATTGCAGTTTGAGGGCCCTGGTCAAAAGTAATGCTCCGTTCAGAAAACAGGGTGCTATTTGGGTCACCATGGGTGTAACTCTGTTCTCACTGTGTTATTTTTTTTTTGGGTCGTATCCATATCTGTTCATGGTTTTTCCCTACCAGATTGTGCAAGAGTCTCCATTCCTGACCATGGACCTCCTGGAGTCCTGCTTCCCCTACGTGCTGCTCCGTAACGCTTACCACGCCGTCTACAAGCAGAGTGTGTCTTCCTCCACCTGAGAGCCCTGACAGAAGAAGAGGAGCCAGAGAGCGTCCTCGCCTGTAGCCCAGCCACAGCATGCAGAGCCAAGAACACACACCGTCAGGTATCAAACCACTCGGAGGAGGAGTGCTGATTCAGAAATGAAATGAAATGGACAGGGAGAGACCTGGTCCTATTGATCAGCCCTCCTACTCAGAGATGCTTGATGCATACAAGCCAGCCATGGGGCCCTATACTGACAATATAAATATATGGCTGTGGACAACATGAGTCTTCTGACCACTGTGGGTGTGCCGTGTTTCAACTTACAGTCTTAAAGAAAACAAAAACACACAATATTATTGGTTTAGTGGGATCAGGGTTTTTCTTTTCATGCAGTTTTATGAATTAATCATTTGTTTACCTGCATTTATCTGATATAAGCTTTGTTGAAAATGATCAATGACACTACACTACTACTTAATTTCATTTTTTGAATACTGTGTTACAATCTTTTACTTTCTAAATATTGAATGGGTTAAAAATTAAACACTAAATTTGCTATTATGGGTTACGGGGAATTCATTATATTAAGTATCACCATGTGCAAAACAAATAGCAGATTTTTTTGAGAAGTGATGAAACACATTTATTCTATTCACCACCATCTGTCGGATATTACAGTATGCGTATCTTTGTGAATTTATGTTATTACATTTTTGTGTTCCTTTGAGATATTTGCCAAACTGTTGAGAAACCATAGCGTCTTATTATTTGGAACTAAGCTGAAATGTTGGTATTAAACCTAAATATTATGAAAAGTAATGACAGATGGTTGATATTTGTACAAAGCATAGAATAATTTTTTAACTAAATGCCTCATTGGCATAACCACTCCATAGTACCTGTCTGTATGGTATATAATAAACATTCTTTCATATTTATTGAATGTTTATAAATTGTTCTTCTTTTACCACTTTTATATGTTTTCAATGTTTCAATGAACTGTGTATCCTCCATAACGTGATAAATAAATCTTAGGCTATATCCACTTATTGGTCTATGGTCGCATTTGTTTGACATGATTGAATTTAAACTTCAGGACATAAACTGCACACATTTTATACATACCCACATGTATTCATGCTGCTATTAGCTTTTATCATTTTATCTAAAGTGTTTCCATTTGAGAAATGTGTTTAAAGAAGTGTCCACAAATGTTCAAGCTATTATGCTTGGCAACCAACTGACTCCCGTCTGACCCGACTGTCTTGTGTTTTTGGGTTTGCTTCTCAGTATATTTGAAACAGACTTTGCCAGGAACTTGGTAGTAATAGTTTTTTTTCTGTATGAAGGCCAATGTGGGTTTTGGTAATCTTTTTTGGGGGAAAATCTTAGCAGGTGGCAGATGGGCTTTAGAGCAGCAATGGGCCAATAACTGACAGGCTGAAGATTACAACCCCAGAGTCAACAGGATGAAATATGTCACTGTCCTCTTGAGCTCCTGTTAGTTGCTCTGGATAAGAACATCTACTTTAAGTGTAAATGTTCCTCCTCCCTTAGTAACATGAGAGTAGCAGTTTGTGTGCTTTGACTGGAGGAACAAATGTGACCATTCTGGTAGTGGCTGACAGAGGTCATCAAAAGGCTATTTGATCTTACAAATCTAAATCTGCACTCTATTCCAACATTACAGTATGTGTGAGAAACCAAAAGGCTCCTTAACAAGCTTTTATAACAGAGTAATTTGCTCCACTTTACTTGCCCTACTTTAATATGGATCTAGTTAATTCTGAACTAGCACACTGAAATAGAGAACAGTAAAATGATGAACACCTTGGCTTAATAATAATTAACTATTTGGGCCTATATGACTTCAGTGTCAACTCTGTGTCTAGATGTATTATACTGATACTATGAATGTGTACATTAACTTTAAATCTATTTATATATTATATTGTTGTCTATCACCAGCTGCACCATTACATTAAGTATGTGATTGTGATTCTGATGTATTGTCAACAGTTCCTTTAAAATCCTCCATGCTTTCTGTTGTAAATTAAGTATACACTCTTAGCGTAGAGGATGCCATTTAACACACTGTTAATCTAGTCAACAGCGACTGAGCAAATTCACACTCATTTAAAACCATTGTGTTGTGTTCATACTCTTAATTAGGCTTGTAGCTGTTTGCTTACTTAACACAGCCCTCATAATATTTCTTAATACGGTGGGTAAACACAAGTTTAATGACTATTTACTGTAAAGTAGGAATCTTTAGTTGCTACATCCAGGTTTGGACAAAATAATATCCTATTAATTCATCGGGAATATAATGTATAAATGCTTCATCATTATCTTATATATACAGTGCATGCATATAGTCATGCAGAAATATTAATATTGTTTTACTCCATTATTCGTAAACGATGAAGACAAATGCTATATAGCCTCAAACCATTGTTAAAACAATAACTTCTTTGGATCAGCGTCTACATGTCTTATACATTTCTGTGAGCCCATGCCTGTTTTTTTTTCAAACCAAAACAGAGATTGGAGAGGGATTTTGTTATTGTTTCTATTAAGAATTCTAGTATGTAATCCCAAATAAAAAGTTATATTCCTAGCTGCTCAAACAAATAAGATAACACAATTATCCACACTATTTAAAAAATGTCCACGTATTTCAGACTGAAGTTCTTCAGCCTTGTTTGGTGTTGTCCTTTAAAGCAGGAGTAGGAGGAGGGTCAGGCGGAGGCATAATGATGATGATGATGAGAACATTTGTAGAGGGTAAAAAGCTGGTTCCGCAGAATGAGGTCACTCCGATTCCAGCGAGCAATCACTGAGGAGGAAACTGGTCTGGGAAAGGGAAGAGAGAGCGGAGCTACCAAACCACTCAACTCCACTCCACCCGAATTATGATTACTCTCGCGGCAATGGAATAGCCTAAATAACAAACGAACAGTTGGAAAACGAAAGGAATCTTCTATTCGACGTCTGTGAGAATTTCTAGTTGAATAGGCTACTTTGCTATTTGCTTTAACGATGAAAGATGACTTTCGTTCCTCGTTCCAAGCCTTCAACGTGACGCAAAGTTTGGACTAGTCCAGGTAGACATCCATTCCGACAGCGAATTTGAGGCGATAGATTTTAGTATTGCATTAGCCTACCTAAGCGTTAATGTGTATCCATGCATATGCCTACTTCATAAGCAGGCATTGCATTTCGATTTCTTGATCAATTATTATCCAAACCCACCTGTCTGAATATAACAGAATGATAATGTTTTCCCACGAGTTCTTCGTCTCCTTTCTCGCGGTGACCTGTCTGTTTGGGATACCCAGAGCGTCGGCGGCGGCATGCGAACCCGTTCGGATCCCGCTTTGCAAGACCATGCCCTGGAACATGACGAAAATGCCTAACCACCTACACCACAGCACCCAAGCGAACGCAGTCCTAGCCATTGAGCAGTTTGAAGGACTCCTCGGGACTCAGTGCAGTCCAGATTTGCTGTTCTTTCTGTGTGCCATGTACGCTCCAATATGCACTATTGACTTCCAACACGACCCCATCAAGCCCTGCAAGTCGGTGTGTGAGCGAGCAAAGTGCGGCTGTGAACCGGTTATGAAACGGTATAATCACACCTGGCCAGAAAGCTTGGCCTGCGAGGATCTGCCAGTCTACGACCGAGGAGTCTGTATTTCACCTGAGGCCATTGTCAAAGTGGAAGGACCAGGTATAGGGTGATGATAATGATGATACTGTAGTGTTTTAAAATCCATATTGTAAATAAATATACCCTAAGGCCACAGAATATCGAGAGAGAATGATTGATGATGATGATGAGTCTCTTTGTGAAAGATTCTCAACATCAGCCCAACAAGAAACTATATTCCTCTCTGTTATGTAGACCCCTACCACCAAGACCCCTCAAAATGCTCACCTGGTAAGATGCATGTGACCCTTGAATGTTTTCAATATAGAGTGACACAAAACATTTTACTACAGCCTGTAGTAGTCTAACAGTACTTTATTAGTTGTTCAATTTACTATTCTCATAGATGTAATTGTCTTTTTCAGAATCAACTCCTGACTTTCCAAGTGATTCTCACAATGTCCACTGTAAAGGAGCCAACAATGGTGAAATATTTTTTTTTTTAAATTGCTCCATCAAATGGATGGAGTTATGCAATTAGCTGATGTTCAAGTCTTGACATGGCATACTGAAAATGTAGCCTAATGTGCATATACATTTACATTGTAGCGTACAATACATTTGCATAATTTTGTCCAAAAGAATCTGAATAGTATTATTTTAGAATACTGCACAAGATTTTTCATTACATTTATTTATTTCTTGAATGTAATTTTGCTGTTCAAAGTATTTTAAGCCTTTAGGAATAATTAAATTGGAGATGTTATGGTGTGTTACAACATCATCCCTTTATTGTTTCAGATCGATGTAAGTGCAAGGCAGTAAGACTTACTCTCAAGACCTACCAAAAGAATAATTACAACTATGGTGAGTTAGTACTAATTTACCATCTTGTATATGATTTTTTTTGGGCAATTGTTGTGATTGATATAAGATTTTAGAATGAGGGATGTACTGTAGCTCACTTATGATTCATGATATTTTCATTATCCAAAAACACTGCAGAATGTTTTTGCAGACACAAATTAAACCTGGTTCCGACTACAAAGCATTCTCAATGGAATCTCAAACCTAACTACTTTTGTCATAAACTACAGTACAGTTAAATAATGTCAAGGAAACAAGTTTAAAATGTAAAGCATCACATAAACTAATGAAATGAGCCTAAATCATAAAGTCTTTTCTTTCCAGTGATTCGTGCCAGGGTGAAAGAGATCAGGAGCAGGAACCATGATCTGAGTGCCATTGTGGAAGTGAAAGACATCCTGAAGTCTTCATTAGTTAACGTCCCACGTGATATAGTCACTCTGTATTATAACTCTGGCTGTCTATGTCCTCCTCTCACTGCCAACGAAGAGTACATTATCATGGGTTATGAGAATGAGGAGAGATCTCGGTAAGACCTACCACTGTATTTATTAGCAATGATAACTCATGGGATAGTTGATCAGTGTGTACATCACGGTAGCAGTCAAACTCAATTCCAAATTTAATAACTGAAAAGCAGTAGTGGGAAAACCGGAATTTGAACTTTTAGTTTACTTCCTGTATTGGCAGAATTTAAATTCCATTCACCACAGCCCTGTACATTGAAGACAATAGGATGTAATGCAGGTTACTTCCAGTTATTTTGTCATTTCCACCACATTGTAACTCATATTCTATGTAACGGTCTGTCATCCCCACAGGCTCTTGCTCATCGAAGGCTCCGTTGCCCAGACGTGGAAGGACCGTATGGGTAAGAAGGTGAGGCGTTGGGACCAGATACTGAGGGAAAAGAGTCGTGGAAACTCGGGGAAAAGGAACCGCCACTGATCAACCAAGACGCGTCCCTGTGAAATGTAATGTCATATGGAACAATATGTGGAGACAGAAAGATATAAAGAAAGGTGGTTGCAGACAGAAAACTGAGAAATTGCACTATTGCACGTTTATTTTTTTTTAACCATTGTCACGTTTTGAATAACGAGTTGTAGCTGAATGTAGATTTTGTAGTTGTTGCTTTGTTTTTATGCGTTTCGTTTATAACTATTATTATTTTTATTTTTTATTTTTTTTAGAAGTTGTCATCATCTTTTTGGCATGAACACAATGTTCATTTAAATGCGCAGAACATTTGTATACAGTTGAAGGGGACTTTGCTGGAAGAGCGACAATCCCAAATGGCATCCTATTATCTATTTGGGATACTTCAGTGTCTAAGAACAGTGTTGTCAGAAGCACTCTAAATAGAAAGGATTTATATTTGTCTAGCAGCTAGATGCATTTCCATTACGTGGATGTCTCTGTTACCAAAGTGTTGTAATATGATGGGGTGCTCTGTTAAGCTTTATTTCTTTCAAAGGAAACACAAACAAGTTGTAATCTGGCTACAGCTGCAATTAATTTTCCCCTAAAAGAGGATTAAACGCATTTCAGAGGAGTAAAATGAACAAGGGATTTGGGAGGAGGGTAGGAGATGAGGGAGGGAAGGGGGAAATATTTGGGCAGTATCTAAAGAATGATCTTAAGAGGACAGAGTATATCATTTCACTGATGACAACACAACACAGAACAACATTGAGCTATTGACATATTTACTGCATTGCAGGGAATATCTTTCCCGGTTTACTTCTCTCTTAGTTCTCTCTTTCTCAAACAAAAAACTTTCAATTACTTGTTTATTTTTGTCGTCCTTCAGAGCTCAGATGTAGCACGTTGATTTACAAAGTGTCTTTCATACAGCCATTTTTGGTGCTTTGGGTTTTCTAAACCAAACTGCAGATCTGTACTTCTCATATATATGAGTCTGGTTTGTTTTTTACAGAACATTTCCAACTGACATGCATCAATCTTTGAAATGCCAACCACCACTCAATTGTGATTGTAAATCTGATTTCAGTGCTTTATTAAACATTGTCTGGCGGGTGTCACAACCAACTCATTCTTAAGCAGTGATCATTGATCATGAAATTAGCTTTACATTCTATCTTGCACATTCGATGAGTAACAATTTTTGTATCATCCAAACCATACATTTCTCAGCAGAAAACACCTATGGTGTATAGCCTAGCCTATTTTAACCAGTCAACCTGTTCACAATGCCATGATTGGCTAGCTAGAATGCACATTTGAACATATTGATAGAATCTGGTTAAGGAGTGGCTACCATGAATGGAAGTGTATGTGGGAATTGCTACCGTGCAATGCGACTTCTAACTGGTAAAAAGATTGGTTTCACAGACCGATTTCTTCAGAGCCGATCTGATTTGTTAAAAGACCAATTAGTGGGAAAAAGTCAGAATTGTGTTCCCCTAAACACAGCCTGAGAGAGGCGAAAAAATCTGGACTGAGGCCAAATCAGTATACTGCTCGCCTGCTTCCTTCTGGCCTCTGAAAGCATTCCTGCTGATAGTCAGAAAGCGTCTGTTTATCATCCAACAGAAGACAGTCTTGTAACAAAACCAACCGTCAGGGAGAGAGTACATGGGTCTGACATGAAATTGTGGCTGCGATTTATTCAAACCTGCAATAGCGATGTTAACAGCGCCTTTATTTATAATATTCATCCCATGCCCACACCCTTCAGTATCTAAAGAGGGAAAACATACATGTGAGGATTCGCCCTGGTCATAGTTGTGTCTAATACAATGCCCACGAACAGTTTAGAAATTCATTTGACCATGTGAATGGGCCACGGCCTACTGTGTAAATGCTGCAAAAGGCGTCAAAGCTTGTGATAGAAATGTAAAGGTCACTGCGATTCAGCCTATACATGCCGTGTTTATCGTGAATGAGTCTACACTAACGCAGGAGCCCTTTCATTTCAACACTGAACCTCAGTGATACAGATTGAATAGAGCTCTGACGGTCCACCACTCAAATGAAGAACAGACTTCATAGTAGAACACAGTCAGGTTTTACCACTGAACCCAGAGTATGGGCCAGACTTAATCTTTATCTCAGTTTTTACTGATTTGGTTACCATACCAGGAAAAACTCTGGACCTTATAAGGTATCATGTGATTTCATCTGTTTTAAAAAGGTTCATTGAGGCTGTAACGGGACCAGAGATTTTTTTTATAAGGTAACATGGTAAGAATAAACTCCTGAAGAAACTCCTGACCATGAGAATGAAAACCATGTCAAACTGCAGCAACCTTGTATTTGTTCATATTGATTATATTTTAAAGATTGACTATAAGGAGGGTCTCTGCAGTCAGAGATCAACATAAAACTCACATGGCTGAACTTGCACTATACAGGTTTCCAGTTATGTAGTCCTGCTCTACAGAACATTAACTTAAGTAGACATTTACTTAAGTAACTACAGGCTATAGTATGGCCTCTATTGTTTAATTAAGTGCACTTGCCTAAGGCAAAGCACAACTCTAGATTTCTGTCTCATTAATATTAATAATGATTAATATTAATATTCAAAACACATTTTAGACCCTAAACAATAAAAACTATTAGCACAAAACCAACCCTCAAATGTCCAGACTGCCCTGACACAGGTTGCTTGATAAGGTGGGTTTGATGTAATTTATCATTTTTAAATGCAAATAACATTAAAATGAACTCAATCTATTTCAGTGGGAGAAAGGGTACCATAGACTTAAATGTGGCCAGAAATTTTAGACGTACAGTATGTTCTCCTAGTTAATCAGCTCATTGATTAACTCCAAAACAACGTTGATGTGTTCAGACTGGCCCAGCTTAAGTAAATTTAATTAAGATTTTTTATGTTTACTTTTGTAATAATTACTGTTTACAATTTGAATAATTTATCAAGGTTTTTAATAGGAGACACAGGGATAGAGAAGATTCTGCTCAAAATGGTCATGCTTCGTGGCCAATCAAGCAATTATACCAACTTTAAAGCTTTATTGCAATCCTAAATTGAAATAATATGAATTGTTTATAAACTACAGACAAATTGATTTATCCAAACTTAAATATCTCCAACATTTATTGGTTATGACTATATCAATTAGACACAATTGCATAAGTGTTCATTAACCCACTGACAGTATTCCTAGCTGTTTAAGATAGAAACCAAACCAACTCTATTTCACATTTAGCCTGTCCCAACTTAAAATTTGTACACATTCATTGACTATGACTTCATAAATTACCGTCATGGACACAATTAGCATTAATTAACCCAAGCAAAATATCTTGTGAACCATTCAGGCCAAAGAGAATCCAACCAACTTTGCTCCTCATGGTTAGGTTAAAGTCCAAGATCTTTCCAATGTCAACGTCAGCTGGCAAGCACACCACATTTACTTCTGTCTTTGCTAGTTCCAGTAAATCATTTTGGATGGAAAGTCTTGGTAGACTAGTCAGCCCAAGATTGAATTTAAACAAAATTTGATCCCATCCCATTCACATTTTCTCACATAAAAGGGAATAAATAGGCGTTACTGCTTGATTTACCCTGGCTAGAGAGTCAGGGCGCCTAGTAGGCTAGACTGTATGCAGCTACTGTCAGAATTAGTGGCTCTACCCTTAAAAAGATGGAAATGAATGATCCTCTGCATAATGAATCTAATTTCCAGTTGCTGCAGGATTATTTTCTTGCTGTAAAAAACTGGCTCAAATTGAGTCTTTACACCTTTAATACAGTGCAGAATATCTGTGACAATAGTACTGGATCCATATCAATTATGTAACTCCAGCTTTTGGCCACCATAAAATAAGAAATTGCAAAACACACAGGGAGAAAAAATGTATTGTATGTGCTTTGTCACCCAGGTTAATACAATTTTAAGGCAAATGGTTTCCCACAATGAACAGTACATCTTTAAATATTATGTCTGTGAAGCCCATAGAATAAAAATATTAATTCTATTTAATTGCTGATGACATTCTGAGTTTTGTGTTTTGAACCAATTTATTCAGAGACAATTAAAAATCAACTGAGGGGAAGGACATTTTCTCTGAGGAGACTCAATCATGGATTGTCTGTGTAGAGTTTGAGACAATTAACACATTAATTATTTATGAGCCAAAAAAATAGACAGACCCCACCTGTATGTTAGGTTTCGGAAGTGGAAGGCCTCATTCAGACACATTCCCACACACATCCACACGCACACACACCCCTGACTAGCTTTATTGCGGCCTGACATTCTGAATAAATCGGCCTCATAATTAACCTGTTGCGCCCTTGCATTTCAACTCACGGACATTATACATCATGTGGGAACCATCAAATCCCAGCGCAGTGCAATGAGCGATGTAAATCTTCAGTTCAGCCGCTGTGCTCAGTTCTGCAACCCAAATGCACCCCTATTACATAAGTAGTGCGCTAATTTGAACGAGTGTCTTTGGGGCACATCAAAAGTAGAGCACTATATAGGGAATATGGTGGTTAAAAGTAGTGTACTATATAGGGAACATGATGGGTAAATGTAGTGCACTATATAGGGAACATGATGGGCAAAAGTAGTGCACTATATGGAATAGAGGGGCAATTTGAACGCAGGTCTAGTGGTCTGAGATCATGGCAGGGCACCACTCTGTTCAATCAGGATCTGGCCCAATGTCTGTGCCAGGTCAGGGCCTTTCTGCCTCCCTGAACATATTACTGGGTTATTATGAATTTTATGACTTTCAGAACTTGGTGGGAGACACACATTCAAGATCTACCTGCAATCTCTTGGCTGACTGCTGGAACTATAGGCCTGATCAAGTGCCCTTTTAATCACTCTGTACGCAAGGAGTCATGACTTCATTTGCTGCAAAGAAATTGTGCATCAACTCTACAAATTACAACCTTTAATTCTCTCTCTCTTTCCATTTTTGTCCTTCTATCTGGTCCTCTACTTCTACCTCTCTGGGGAGGCCTTGAAGCAGTATCTGCCCATTTCCCATGTAAAAGCCCAGCAGCCCAGTTTCCTGAGCTGAGACGGGAGGGTCCCTGGTTCAAAGCCGTCCCCGGCTCACTGCTCACACGCTGGGACTAGGTAGAGAGGGATGAAACGGTCCAGGGATGAAAACGCAGTGGCAACACATCAAACCCCACCACCCCCATCAGGAAGCACAGCGCTCAGTGTGTGTCCTGGCCGGAGCCACGGAACTGGACACGCCCGAGGTCGCCGTGACGACACTAGCGACACGCTGCTTCCACCGAACAAGGAGATCACACAGGAACCTTGGTCTCCTCCGTCCGCGACATTGTACGCCCGACCACCGTCACAGACAGAACACACTGGAAAACAATCTCTCACCAACACAAGCAACCCCACAGGACCCATTGGAGGAGATGGCTAATCTGTTTCCATCCTCAGGCCTCATCCTCAGGCTTTATGGGTAAAAGAGACACATGGTAGAAGAATTAGCAAGGAAACATGTAGCCCGGACGTGTCAAACCAGGGTCCCACCTGTCTCCATGGTAGCCTTTGTACCATGTTCAATGGAACCTACAGTATCTCACAAAAGAAGATCTAGTTGGCTGCAACGGGCCCTAACAGATTATCCTGTGGACATTCTTTGGCAGAAGTATGGACAGGCCTGATGATGACCAGCGTGGAAGCCTAGCGTGGAACATGACGTTTGGATAGATGTAGCATATGGAGACAGGTTCTGTTCGACGGTAGCTGGTGTGCATCTTCCTCCTCCAGGAGAGCTGACCTACCCTGCTGAGGTTTCGCCTGTTTGCTAAGTTTTTGAGGTGACTGAACGATTGCTCAATGTTTATTTTCCTCCTATGAGAGGTGGAAAAACCCCACCCGCCCGACCAACCCGGGGCCACTGGAAGGGCTCGGCTCAGAGAGCTGTGGAGTAGAGCTGGCAGCATGTTCACCATTTCTGGCGTCAGCGAGTTGTAACACCTTATAACCACAGTGTGGTTTTTATGAGGGGAACATTGAAGTTCACGGAAAACACAATGTAACTTATAAAAGTGTACGTCATTTGTAGCAACCATTACAAAAAATATTAGAATTTATTTTGTATTCCGTTACACACGTTATACTTTAATTGGATAATAATTAGAGAGAAAGAGTGGGGTGGGGGGGGGGTTATTTGTAACTTAGTTCCTGCATCAATTTGCTCAAACTGTGAAAAGCAGCCACAGACTACAATAAAAAAAAACATTTGGTTCCCATGATGAGTGCCCGGGGTAAGTAACATACAGAGAGAAGAGACCCCCCGTGGCCCCAATCCTATCTGTTTATGTGTTTCACGTGGTGCTTAGTCATACCCAGAAGCCCTCTATTAAAATTAATGGGTTTTCTCCATCAGGTGCTTGAAATCTCAATTAGAGCTCCTTTAAGGTTAACCACAAACTTCACACAGGATTTTGAGAGAGAATAGAGATTAGAAACAAAACATGAACTACCTACCCCGGGATGACAGACACAAATGAAGAAGAAACCTAATGAAGTCAAATTAAGTAAAACAGCTGTGTAAAACACTCTGAGGGCCATAAAAATTAAAGACCTCAAAAAACATTCATCGTCATAGGGAGGAGGATGACATCACATCTGCCCAACAAATCAGGTTTTACGCCCTACCCTTTTTTCACTCAAAACAATGTTGCTCTATATCATACGTTTACTCATATTTATATGATATCCCATTTCAACAGGATAAGTAAAAAAAAAAAAAAACATCTTTAATATGACGTGTCCAACATTAACAGCCCAGCTCTGTTCAGAAGGCCATGTAGGTAGGTAATCACCACGCTAATAAGGGAGCTGCCAACAAACAATGTATTGCAAATAAAGACCATCTCCATTCTTACAAGCAGGACCTTACCACCCCAAAAAAAGAGGGATATGTCTGACTGAGGACAGACTCGGACGGAAGGTAGCCTGAAAGGGCCCCGTGTGTGTCCCTGACTCTTCTCAATCAATCATACTTCCTCAGCCCATAAACACGGCACTTTACGGAGGCAACGACATGTAGCTGCGTCACCTGACTGACCACAGCAGAAACCGCTCCCCACCACCCCAACGCACTAATCAAATCCCCCAAGACAAGCCTGTCAGGGCGGACGTGCTCCAGCCTCTCTCAGTGCAATTACGGAATTGAATGCCCTTACACATAGCAAGCTAGGCTACTCAGGAAAAGCCCACTTGGTTTTCACATCATTAAAAGGGTATGTTGTTCTTCTGTGGCAGACGGCGGGTGAAGGTAAAGCCCTAAGCCATTACAGCAGGTACAGCTGTTTTAACACTTTGGGTAGGCAGCCAGACTGTCTGAATACAGTCCACATCTATGAGATATTTCAGCTGGTTTTGAAGCAGAGCTCAAGGCATTTCACGTACGCACATCTATTTCTCTGGAGTGCATCCGCAGGGCCAAACACGGAGGCAGACATTAGTTATTATCTCCCACCACCCGGACCACAAACGCTTTGGGATTCACCGGGATTACATTTAAACAAAACTGACAGCAACTGGTCATGCAATATGTCACACAGCTGGCAGAGATCTGGGCACATACTGAAGGGCTTACAATTAATTGTCTGCCGTGGCACGGCAGAGAAAAGGTTTACTGGATTTTAAATCATACCCACCCATGTCACCTCCATGAACTGAGTCTCTCAGGATCGACGGGGTATTGCTTTAGAAGCGTTTGTACCTGAGAAGCATGACGTTAGTATTGCATTAGTCTCACAGAGGAAAAGGCCTGGCTCTAAGTCTGTGGTAAACATTTCCCTTGTGGCAGTGAACAATCGGCACCTGAGAAAACATTCACATGAAAATGTATGAGAAATTAACAAGCAAAATTGCCACTGGAATCACACTGAAACCAAGGCTAACGATTGGATCGAAAGCCAGATAATACAACTACTGTAACAGCACTGCAGAAACCTGGAGCGGAGCGAATTGATATTTAAAAAAAGAGGTTGTTTAACAAAGACATTTCCTGATCATGTAAATAATAGGACTGAACAGTAATAATGTTTATCTTAACTTCTGTGTATGCTAACACTTGCCATGTTGTGAATGTGGGACAAATTTTGGGACCCAGCTTCACCTTGAGCTTCTGGATTGTTTCATGCATTTTCTACCAACAAAGGCACACCTCAAAAATTACCACTAAGTACACGAAACACTCATTGTACTCCGCGTACGATAAAACTACAATTTGATCTCATGTTGGCGTGTCGACCGTTTTAAGACATATGTTTCTGATAAGAGCATATGATACTCGTGAAATCCTCCCCTACAGTCTGACAGGAAATGAAGAGCAACTGAAAAAGGACTAGAAGGACACTTTTCCTTGTAAGCAGCTCCTTAGGGTGTGAAATAACGAGGTCAGTTATTCTTCCTGGCACGTTCCCACCAGTCTGACAGAGAGGGCTGAACCACTGACTGTCAGTGTTAGCTTGGGTTCTGCTAGCAGGAAACCCTGTCAGCAGATTTTAGATGACATCCATAGACGACAGGCCGGGATGTATATAAAAACATGCGTATAGTGTCTTTATTTACAATATGAATCCTTTACGTCCAATTATGAATAGAGAAAGCACAGCTCTGTGGGAGCACTCTGGCAGTTGTTTTTTATAAACTGGGTGGTTCAAGTGCTGAATGCTGACTGGCTGACAGCTGTAAACCATGGGTGTGACAAACAATGATTAAATGTCGTAATTAAGTTGTTAATCAGTATTATAGGCCCCTTGAGGGTTTGTGGTACCATGGCTAAGGGCAATTTCAGTATTAGTCATCGGCTATCCAGACTTGATGGCTAGTGATCACATGACCAACCAAGCAAATATCAAATGGGATCAGCCATTTGATATTTGGAAATCCCTTCCAGTTGACTACATTAAGATAGTAAACAATTACAATGCCGTTGTTTATGCAAGACCGACCACCTTTTCAACAAGTTAAGTATTTTAAGCATTCCTATACATGACACTGGTAATACTGTACTTCTAAGTCGCTAATCTATCATACACTCAAAGTAAACTGACCTGGAATGACAACAGTGCCCAAACTTCAAATACCCATTTCTTTGTTTCAAATAAAATGCCCAAATACATTAACTAAATACTGTAGTACTTCAACATACAGTTAGCATGAAGTAGTTTATATCCTATTGATGAAACAGATTCATGTACAGATCAATGCACTGAACATGTTTACCTCAAAGTAGAAATTTATTCTTGACAGGCATCAACATTTTTATCAATCATAGCTGGTAAGGAGCACCCCAGCAGATGGTTAATAAACACATTATCCCAATAACTGCATTCAGATGGTACAGTATTTGCACAAAAAGACAGCAGCCAAGCATTATACATGTCTGAGCTAAGCAGAACAAATACACTGCTTTGCTGCTTTCTAGTGGACATGTTGTGAACTGATACAGGTTATAAATGACATTAAAATAAAATAAAAAGTGGATTGTTTATCTTGAAAGGGTCAGTAATCAGCATTGTAGCTAATTCTTTTCATTTTCAAGACCACGAAAAAAAACTCCCACATACAACCCAGTTTCCAAAAAAGTTGGGACGCTGTGTAAAATGGAAATAAAAACAGAATGCAAAGATATCCAATCACTTAAATCCTAAATTCAAAAGAAAAATAGTACAGACAACATATCACATGTTGAAACTTAAAAATGTTATTGCTCCTTGAAAAATATATGCCAGAAACATTTTTGCCAGAAACATTTTTCAAATTAGGTTAATTGTCAACAGGTCAGTAAAATGACTGGGCATCTCAGGGAGGATGAGTCTTTCAGAAGTAAAGATGGGGTGGGGTTCCCCACTCTGTGAAAGACTATGCGGGTAAATAGTGCAACAATTTGAAGTGGAAAACTGTCCTGTGGTCTGACAAATAAAAATTAGAAATGAATTGTAGGAATCATGGATGCCGTGTCCTCCAGACTAAAGAGGAGAGACCATCTGGCTTCTTACCAGCACACAGTCCAAAAACCAGCATCCATAATGGTATGTGCACATGGCATAGGTGACTTGCACATCTGTGAAGGCACAATTAATGCTGAACAATATGAACAGGTTTTGGAGCAACATATGCTGCCATCCAGACAACGTCTTTTTCAGGGAAGGCCTTGCTTATTTCAGCAAGACAATGCCAAACCACATACTGCATGTATTACAACAGCATAGCTTCTGTAGCAAGAGTCTGGGCACTAAACTGGCCCGCCTGCAGTCCAGACCTGTCACCCATTGAAAACATTTGGCGCATTTATAATGAAATGAGCTGTTGAGCAGCTGAGTGTTGTTAAAAGAAGAGATGCAACATGAATGAACATGCCCCTGTCCCAACGTTTTTGAAACATGCTGCTGGCATCAAATTCACAATGGGCATATATTTTTCCAAAAACAATAATATTTCTCAGTTTCACCATTTGATATGTTGTCTTTGTACTATTTTCAAATAAATATAGGGCTTAAACGATTGGCACATCATTGCATTCTGGTTTTATTTGCATTTTATGCAACGTCCCAACTTTTTTGGCAATGGGGGTACATTACTATCAAACATCAAAGGATAGAATTCTATAGAGTTCCTGATACCAGATTATAAATACATAATTTAAATTCCCAGTATGACAGTACACTTTTGAAACAATCCCACAACTAGTCAAATTATATTCATTCTACTTCAGTGAAAACAGTAATAGATAAATGAATTATAATGCAGTGAATGTTGTAGGTATTGGAAACTTTCCTGGTAATTGTTTTCAACAGGGTTTATTTCCTAAACTGCGTGTTCCTGCATTCACAGGTTGCATCCTTAACCATTAGGGTCCTTTAAACAAGCCAACAAATACATAGTTATAACCATATTGCCCAACAGTGTGGTCACTTCACAGAATGGATAAGACACTGTTCACTACACAACTTATTGAAGTTGAATCAACAAAATAGTGACAAAACTTTTAAAAGTGCAGATCAATTGCATTTTTGTATGATCTTAAATGAAAGCAAAAATATTGTCCCCAGCATCAGAGAGTACATTCAGATACCAAGCAGGTCAACACCTACAGGACGGACACACTCCACCTATAGAAATAGTAAAGCTAAAAAGTGTTTTTTGACAGTACAACAATAGAGGTAACGTCTTCTTTACTAATGTTCCTTGGCAGTGATCCTCCTCGCAGAATCAAACCTCATGTCAGAGTCTTGGTGTTTGTTAGTGTATGTGCGCTTGACTGTTCTTTAGGTTTCCATTTCCCATAAGAAAAAGGCTCTCTGGAGCCCCTTTTTTTAAATGGACCCCTTTGAAATCACAATTCATCCTGCAGAAAGAAAAAAATGTATTGTCTTAAACTATTCAATTATTACATCATGACCCATTTAGATAACGTGCGAGGTGAACTTTCACTGATATACTGCAGCAGTGATTTGATAATGCTCATAATGGGCCAACACAAACACAATCCACAGTCACTTCATTCAAAACATTGGCAGTCATCTTGACTATAAAAGCTAACTCAGTATACAGACTGAATTTAAGGCATTTCAAACTGAAAAGAAATCAAGAACGTTCTTGCAAGGTCGAG
This sequence comes from Esox masquinongy, assembly GCA_016801175.1. Taxonomy (NCBI): domain Eukaryota; kingdom Metazoa; phylum Chordata; class Actinopteri; order Esociformes; family Esocidae; genus Esox; species Esox masquinongy. The sequence goes on from JACXGI010002137.1 coordinate 53,847, forward strand.
TGCTGTGTTTGACGTATCGATTGGTTTCACACAATCCTCCTCAACACACTGCAGACACCCTTGTTGGTTTTGGGATGAATTCAGGCACAGACACAACCTCTTGCTCATGGGCAGCCAACAGTGCAATTATCTAGGTATCTATCACTTCTGTTAGAAGTTAAACAACAACATTTATGGCACTTAAAAGACAAAATCACACCTCTGCAGCAGGAAAGTTGATGTTTGAAATTTAAATCGGTGAACTTGACTGTTTTAATGTGTCTCAGTCAACATAGCATGTTGAACAGCCTTCCTGTTATATCCTTTGATAGCATATGCTGTGATAAGTCCACTGTCTATGAAACATGAAATGTCAGCCTCAACTTCTAATAGCATACAAACTTTTCATCTCCTTTGGCGTACGTAATGAAACTGCTCTCCACCTTAAGTCCTCTTTGCTTAACCTTTGAATCCTAGCCAAGGAGCCTGTTTTTTTTTTGTATACAAAGGACATCCGCTGTTCAGTGACCATCTGTTCCTCCACTGTCCAACCGACCCGGGGGCCTCCAACAAACCGACCCGGGGGCCTCCAACAAACCGACCCGGGGGCCTCCAACAAACCGACCCGGGGGCCTCCAACAAACCGACCCGGGGGCCTCCAACAAACCGACCCGGGGGCCTCCAACAAACCGACACATTCTTGCATTACCCATGCTGCCTTGAAAGAGCAGTGTAGTCTGTGCAGGTGGTTCTGCCTCACGCTTTCAAAAGGACAGGGACTGCAATAGAGTTATGTTTAAGCCAAGGAATCAAGAGAGAAGAACCCTAACTTAAAAAAAGGTCTACAGCCGAGAGTTTGAAATGTGATTGTGTGCTGAAGGCCAACAGTAGACAGTAACACGGATACAGACGACGTGGTGCTGGAACACGGAGGCTGACCTTGAAGTTGCCCGCCTTGCCCAGTAACCCTGAAGACAGCTGCTGGAGCCTCTGGCGGAGGATGTCCACAATGCTATTAGCATCCCTGCTGTTCACATGCTCCCCTCCCTGCTGGCGCTGGGGACGGAGGGATAGATGGAGGGACAAGAGGGCGGATTAGTTCGGGGACAGATCATAGCAGGACACAAGAACATAAGACTGTGGACAAGAGGCCCTTGAAGAACAATAGTGGAACTATTAATACATACTAGTCAAATGAATCGAACTTGCAGCGTGAAGCTTGTTTTGTAGTCTTAAAAGGACAGGCAGATGGAGACAACACAACAGCTGCAACAGTGATAAACTGAGCGTTGGGTTGTTAGAGTGCGTGTTCTCTTCTCACTAACGCACACAGATAGAGCTAAGACAGGGCAAGGAAAAGAATCAGCAGCGCCCTACCATGTCGGTGCCCAGGTACGGGTAGAACCGGACGCTGGGGTAGGCTGTGATGCCAGCCGACTGACATGTCTGGTGGTGAGCCTGGCAGTCCACCTTCCCTGCCCGGATGCTCCCCTTCAACATCTACATACAGACAGTCAGAAATGGCACCGCTTATTCACTACAACTTAGAATAAGCATCTTCAAATAACTCCAATCATGTTGACGCATCCTCTGTTCTCTTATCTATTTAAATCAACATCGGTTGTCATGGTTAAAGGCCTCAGTGGTTTTGTTTCTCTTCGGCAACATAGAGAATGCAAGCGTCTTTGTACTGACTTGGTGCACTGATACACTAGCGACAGTCCTCAGAGATACTGAGTGAATAATTTTTATTCTAACTAATTGTTGCCCTATTTTGTAAGGTTTTGGAAAACCTCTCTGGTAGCTGAATGTCTGCAATTCACTACTAACTGGGGAACCTTCCAAATAATTGACGGGCTAGTTATTTAAAAGTAATCTTAGCCACTATTACTGCACACCACACTGGTCACTTGCTCTTACATTTTTCATCCAAAATGTATTAAGGCTTCTATTAACAACAAAGAGGATGAATAGTTTTTGAGTTAAACATATCAGCTTCTCATTTCTTCATCTCTATTTGATTTTTTTTTTTTTTTTAATTTAAATTATATTCAGGCTGGCTAGCGTTCTTCTCATCTGGCGAAGGCTTTGCTCGTTAGCAAGCTGAAGCTAACACAGTCAGCATCCAGGGTCAGAGATACTACCCTGTTCCAGAAAATAATGAATAGGGTGCCACTTGAGACCCGCGGCCGCACAGTGACTCTGAAACGTCAAAACCATTCCATTATTGACAGCAGACAAGGCCCTGGGATACTGTCACCAAGCTAGCGCTGAAAGAACCGCACGAGTGGAGTGGAAGATACAATAACTCCAGAATGGAATATGAGTTGCTTTACAAGAAAACAATGCATTCATGAAGCTTGTACATTAAAGTAATAACTCAAAGCGACTCCATTAAAATAACTAAGAATCAGTAATATAAACATGAATAGGGGCATTACTCAAAGCGATCAAGACTGTAGGAGCTAATTAGACCCCGCATGGGCCTCTTCCAAGGAGTGATCAATCATCAAGTTAGAATCCCATAAGGCACAGTGTCACTCTAAAGAATGAATAGTTATGTCTGATGTGACATGAACCATGGTTTGAAGACTCGACACGTACACGAAAGGAAATAAACCCTACATGAAATGTTCAATTGTTGACGTTCATTTTCTTTTAAACAATAGGAGGAGAATGTACATTCATATTTTTATTAATTAAAAGTGGCTCATGAATTGCATCATTCAAGTCGTGAGTGTGTCCTGAAGTTGATGTGTTTGTAAGACCCACATCTACTGTTAGAAGTCCCCATGAGTTCGGTCAGCTACAGGTGACCTCGGAGGGCACTCTCACCGAGTGCTTCGGGAGAGGGCCCGGTTTGAGATTCACTGCTACTCGGTTAGGCTTAAAAAATACGGACCTGGAAACATGTTACAACAGGGCTGCCCAATCCTGGTCCTGGAGATCTACCATCTGGTAGGATTTCTCTCCAACCAAAGTTGTGACTAACCGGACTTAGGTTTTCATCCAGCTCATTATTAGAATCATGTGTGTAAAATTAGGATTGGAGAGAAAACCTACAGGATGGTGGCTCTCCAGGAACAGGATTGAGAAGCCCGGTGTAAAAGATTGTGAGAGGATCTTACCCGAGCGAGGACCTCAAACTCCGGAGCAAAGTGCTGGCAAGGACCGCACCACGGTGCATAGAAGTCCACCACCCAGTGGTCCTTCCCCCGGATCACAAGGTTCCTGAAGTCATCTGGGCTCAGGTCCACGGAGGCTCTGGGGAGAGTGCTGGGACATAGACACAAGCTCCTTTATGTTTCAATGCAAGTCAGACAAATATTAATGTAATGGTGACTGACAATCAGGCCAGGCTGAGGGCCACAGAGAACCTACCCCATCGCCCAGACTCTGAGTGACTGTGCGTCCCGGTGCCAGCCAGAGTAACTCCTGGTGAGATAAATATCCATAAACATCAATTAAAGACCATATCTAGCTTACATGGTCCTGATACTGAACCATGCGGGTTTCACGTTCACTAACGTGGCAGCTGACGTCAGAGCAGCACTGCTGCCCTCAAAATGCCCAACCACAGGCCCTGATACATTGTACAACATGCAAACAGCACGACTAGTGCGAAAGGACAGCGTGGTACATACTGGTATACGTCTCGCCGGTTGGCATTCTGAGGGTAGAGCCGTATCTCCGGGTAGGCTCGGACACCCTCTCCCTGGCAGAAGGAGCGGTGTTTCTGGCAGTCCACCGTCCCCACCTTTATCATTCCGTTCAGTGACTGAGGATAAAGAGAAGTCATCCAGAAACCAGGAGGAACACAAGCTTTATTTATATTTATATATATATATTTATATATATATATATTTATATATATATATATTTATATATATATATATTTATATATATATATATTTATATATATATATATTTATATATATATATATATATATATATATATGATAGATTCAGCTGGATTGGTTGATGTCACGCAAACACCCTAGAATGAAATGTGACCATACTCAATATTGTCTCTTTACACATCTAAGCTCTTCCGCCATGTTCTATCTACCTCTGCCGTTATCCGCGGTATAACCAGAACCTACCCGTGCCATCCTCCTCCACTCCGGCAGCAGGGCCTGACAGGGTCCACACCAGGGAGCGTAGAAGTCCACCATCCAGGTCTGGTTGTGTCGCCTCCTCTTCACCAGCTCTGCAAAGCTGTCTGGGTCCATCGTCACCACGGTGGGATTGACCAAATCCTGTCCGAGTGCAGAGTTCCCCACATGGTTCAGGAACTCATTCTATGTCGAGTCTATTGGTTTTAACAAGAGCACGCTCACGAGAAGAGGGCATGACCCTAATGGTAAGAGTCTCACCTGTATGAACTCCAGTATCCCATCAGCGGAGTGATGTCCCTCATATTCATGGATGGAGGACTTGTTGAAGATTACAGTGGTTGGGTAGGCGTTAATATTATACTGAAAACACAGACAAAACATTACTGTAGCAAAAACCATTATCCTGACAAAATCAATGATAAACCAACAATACAACGTCAATGAATTTGTCCTATTTTGACAGTGATTCTGTAATGCCATCCACATACTAGGCTAAATGGGCTATAGGGCTGCTTGCTGAACAAGAGTACATGCATTTTCTATTTACCTGATAAAACCATGAGCATGCCAGCAGTGCAGGCTGTGCAGCTTCTAACTGCCACAGAGTATGAATGGCAGTTTCATTCAAACCTGTCTGTCGTCAGGTCATGCACCAAATGCCACAAAGTTGTGGGCATTTTATGCAATCAGATAATAACACAAGAGCCGATGGCACTGAAAAGTTCACTCTTCCAAAAAAATTGTCCTGTCGAATAATGTCACTGAAGACTTCAGCCACAGAAATGATTTTTGTCTCGTGTCCTTTCGGAGAACCAAAATGGAAAATAGTTTGGTTTAGTGACTGTTATTTCCTGGATATATTTAGTTAGTTGTCATCAGTAAGGCAATTTAAAGCACACAGACAGTGAAATGATAGTTGTATGCCAACCCTTCCTCCAACACAGAAGAATCATAGCCCTACTATGTTATACAGCTTAGTGGAAAGCAGTAAAAATGCCAGCCCAAGGAAAAACTGCTTTCCCAATATGGGAGTCAATACTTGAGAATGGAAGACATTATTTATTTCAATCCTGATCAATATCTTCATTAGTGAGAGGTGATGTCATGGAGTAGGACCAGAAGTTGTGACCATGACCTCACCAGAAAAAAACTCTGGACCTAGTTATTTACCCAATGTTTGCATGGCAGGCACGTCTACACAGCTAGACCCATATTGTGAAATATACTGTATGTAAAATAAAAATCAATAGGTTTTCGGTGCCCGTTTTGTATGTTCTGCTGACACTCACCATGTTACACAGTCCCTCATGAATGGTGCAGTCCAGCGTCCCAAACTTCATCTGACCAAACAGCTGGATCGAGGCTTTCCTCAGCTCAGGGAGGAGGGCGCGGCAGGGCGGGCACCACTGACAGGAAACAGTACTGATATGCGCTTATGGACCTCACCCAATCTGTTTACTTTCAGGGATCATCGTGCTAGTCACTAGTGGATTATTATTAGCTGCAGCAATCGTTCCCACACATATACGCAGTCGGCTCTGAACATTGAGAAGCAGGTAGAGTATTGGTGGCTAACATTAGGATGATACTTACTGGGGCAAAGAAGTCAACCAGCCAAGGCTCCTTGCTGTCACTGGGGAAGTTCTCTGGTCTCAGTGTGGTGACATGAGCACTGACACTCTCCTTAGCAAAAGCTACAATGTTATAAAGCACATCCTTCCCTGCGAGAGACAAACCAGTGTTGCAGAATTTAATTCCATTTTTCATTGAATGTGTATTAATTAAAACATTGCAAAAAACTTACAAGCTCTCATGACAAACCACAGAAAAACAACAAAAATGTAGATAGCAATGACATGTATATACAAGGGGCAACAGGTAGCTAAGTGGTTAGAGCATCTAACCAGTACTGGCAATGTCACTTGATCCAAACTCTTAGCTCTCCGTGAACTAAAACATAACCCCTTTTCCTTATATTCCCAAGAACCTATGAAAACATGTGCCAATTGAAAACCTCAACATTTTATTAAATAAAAACAGACTTACCATGGTGTATCTCAAAGTCATAAATCCCAAGGCCTTTGAAGACAGCAATGGAAGGCTTCTGAATGTAGAAGGAGCCACACAGTTCTGAGTCGGTAAGGCAGTCCACCTGCCCTACCTGACAACAAGCACAGCGCTTTCAGTAAGAACCCAGACTGGACCAGTGATGAGATGAAGTCATATTCTGTGTGAATTCCAGACAAAACTTCACCTGTATGTGGGCATCCTTCAAAAGAGCCTTGAGCTTCTTATACTCATGAGACGCCATGGTCTTCTGTCCGAAGGAGAAGCTGACAAGCCACCGGTGATGGGCCAGTTTACTCTACAGAAAAATATGTATAATAGACTAAAACAATAGAATATAACTTTATTTCCCCAAAACAATTCCCAGATTTTTTCCAAATGGAAATGATGTCAGACAAGTTATTGAATGTCAACTACTAGAATCTTCTTCAACAGGACACCACAGAAAGTTCAAAACTGCTGGGCAGGCCTACAGTTGTGACGGTGCCGGCCAAGCCTGCTACTTAAACAATGGCAATAACATCCACAGCTAAGAACTAATCACATAAAGCACAAGAAATCTACATTAGATTTTTACAGTATGTTCAGCCAGAGGTTCTTAACTTCAGGCCTTGAAACCTGAAGTATTGCTGGTTTTCATTCTAGCCCTATAAATGTGGACTGAATAAGACTTGTGACACCAGGTGAAGGTGCTTAACTACTAGGCACAACAGAAGACCACCAGTTCTCTGGTGCCCCATGCTTGGTGTAAAGAGTCCTCGTCGTAGGCGTAATTATTGCTGTACCTTGAAGGAGTGCTTAGTCAGAGGCTCCAGGTCAGGCAGATGCTGCATCACCGCTCCATAAATCTCTCTGGCATCCAACGTTTTCAGGAACTGTTGGAATCAGAAAAAATTGTTGTAAAATGGCACATTCAATCCAGTTCCGATTAAATCAGAGCCTCTCAGTAAAGCCATGGTGTCCCACCAACAAATACTGTAAATTTCGTGGTGTACCATTTTTTACTTTGCACTGAAAACAAATAGAACAGCCTCAATTACCAGCACGCTGCCCTGGTTCTTCAGGGAACTGCCGGGGGGGAAGAAGGCCGTCGTGCTGCTGGTCACCTCAAAACTGTTACAAAGCTCAGCCTGTGTAGAGCAGTCCATCCAGCCCACATTCACCAGACCCTCCTGAAGAACCAGGAAGTGTCAAAGTAACGAAGTATCTTCACATGAATAGAAACTTACAGCACAGGTTCTAATAAGACTTACCAACATTCCTGCTAACTTTTGTCTCGTCTGTGACCCTAGACAGTCTATGAAAACAGATAAAACACAGTATTTTTAGTATTTGGGTTGAGAACCAAAGTCATAAGTGAATTTATTTGGAAAAACCCTTTTCCTTGACATTATTATAATTATTCACCATGACCAAGCCTCTCCTAATGGTCTGCTTTACCTCCAGAGTCGGCACAGAAAGTGATCAGCCATCCAACTCCAGATAAGAACGCGGACTCAATCTCCGTGAAGACATTGCCTTGCCACAGCTCTGTCACTCGGCTCTTCACAAACTGCATGCCAAACTTAGTCAAACCCTCCTTGGACCTATCTCCAAAGTACTTCTCAGGATTCTATAGGAAGACAAAAAGCGATCCGTTTTAGAGTGCATCTATAACAACAATCTGTAGCGCGGTTAAACCAGACTTATAGAATCCAATTGGGTGCGCATCATTTCGTCAGGTTCAACCAGGCTACAAGATCCAGGACAGAGGCATCCTTAAAAGAAGCCGTGATGTTTCTCCTACCATTCCAGCTTTGAAGATGTAAAGGCTGGGGTAACTGCTGATGCCCTTGCTGCGACACAATCGGTTGTTGTCCCCACAGTTCACTGCTCCTATCCTAAATACTCCATCCATCTCCTTAGCAAACTCCCTCCACTGCAGAAACACAATGACATCATATAATGTTCAAACATTTACCACAAGGCCTCAGTTAAATACAAGAGTTCAAGTCACAGCTTTCAGCAAATTAACACAATTTCACATAAATTACAGGTGTAAATGGACTGTTTAACCAGTGAGTACTGTAAAGGCCGTAAGAAAGATGAAGGACCGCCCACATCCCTGGGATGGCTGCAGTCAGTAAATGAAGCAAATAAAGTTCAGATAATTAAACAATTATCAAAGGATGACTGAAGAACAAAAAAGGTACAATGTGCAAGACCTACGACTTTTAAATTGACACTGCAGACAAATGAAAGTCAATGAACATCAACAAATATTGCAGAGTGCACCTATGGAGTGGCTCAGGAAGTATTACCGTGGGAGCAAGCTCGTGACAGTGATGACAACGAGGAAAGTAGAAGTTGACAAACCAGAGCTCTCCAGAGTTCACTGCTGCATCTACAGTAGTTAACATCCAGAGTCAGTCACAACAACATCGATAACAACACAAATGTACCACAAAGAACATTGGTCATGAACATGTCAAATAGTGACATAACTCACCAAAGTCTCCCCTATCTAAAGTGACAATCTCTAGGTCATCATCGTAGATACCTGAAGCGAAAAAAAAAAACGGAAAAAAAAGATCAGTCAAAATAATTTTAATATTAACAAAACATTTTTGAGGAAGCTGACAATGAGACTCCCACTTAAGCAAATTGCCATTCTTTCAACTTCTCACAGACACAAAAAATGATATGCGATCAATTAATGGTTAGCCGTTAATGGAGCAGTATTTTCACTGCCTCGATAGCTTCCCTCCGCAGAAGCACCAAACGTTCCTACTTGAGTCCTTTGAGAAGAGTTTTGAGTTCCACAACACCCACTTTGAATCAGTGCTTTACTTGGAATGCACAACAATATGCTTGTTGTCTATAGACTTACATTTAACAACCGTAACCATTTAACGTGATAAAACACATTGAACTTTTTTTTTTTTACCAATTACAGACCACAACGTCTCCATTGCTAAAAATTCTAGTATCTTAGTATTTCTTGTTCATGTTATGCTGAATATGCACAGATGTAGTACTACTATAACTATTTATTAATTATTACAATTTGTACTCTTAATACGTTCACCCAGCACAGCCAGAAGAGGACTGGCCACCCCTCTGAGCCTGGTTCTTCTCTAGGTTTCTTCCTAAATTTCAGCCTTCTTAGGGAGTTTTTCCTAGCCACTGAAATTCAACACTAACTACTGTTGTTTGCTCCTTGGGGTTTAAGGCCGGGTGTTTTGTAAAAAGCACTTTGCAACAACTGCTGATGTAAAAAGGGCTTTATAAATAAATATGACACTATAGAGGTTTTTCATAAACTCATGTTTCACATTAACCTGATGAAGAGTAGGCAGAACAATTATATATATCATGTTATCACTTGTATATCATTTGGGTGCTAACTGATGAAACGTTTAAACCAGGTTACTTGAGCCTGAGGCCTCATATTATTTTTCCAAACAGTCTGTCTGTCTTTGATTCTTCCACATTTGATTGCCAAGAAAGAGTGGTTGATGAACAATAAGGCACAGGGTTTGGATTTCTGTGTGCGTGTCAAGGACAGTAAGTGCATCTTATCTGTACACTTGCTCCGACTCCACTGCTATTCCCATGATCAAACCAATGAGTGGTTGTTGATTTTTATCTCATGTGGAGGACAGAAGGACCTGTGGCTTGTTCTTGACTCTCTTGGGAGAATGAGAGAAATCACACCACCATCATTTCCTAACAGTGTCTTGTGGGGCGGATCCCAGAGGGTTGTGAAACAATGGCGGTAGATTGGGGAAGGGTCCACCCAGAGATTAGTGCAATGAGAAGGCCAAATATCATTGTATAACCATACTGTATAAGTGTGTCCGATGCTTGGAAGCCAGTTGTTCTGCAGACCAACATGGGTTGGTTGCTTTTCAGACCAGCATGGCTTTCTTACCTTAATAAAGTCTACTAAATTCACAAACTCCTGAAGTCTTTCAGTTTTTTGGCAGGAAAAAGGGAACAATTTTCTACAAAACTACTTTAAAAACTATTTACCAAATTCATTTCTATAGTAGTTCCAGCTCTCGTATCGTCCTCCTCCCTGCTGCTCATCCTGCAAACCCTTCTCTCCATACTTGTCATACTTCTTCCTCAGATCATCATCCTTTAGAACTTCATACGCTCGTGTTACCTTCAGGAACTTGTCATGGGCAGTTTCATCATGCTGGAGAATGAGAACATAAACAAATCACTAGCCTGGTCCCAATGGGCCCAAATGTGTGTGTGTTGTTTTGGTCTGACAATGACTAAATGAGGTAAAAAGGACAACCAAATTCAGGCTCAGAAATCACCACCACAACTTTGTATTCAATGTCTTCATCCAGGAAATCACCACCATGTAATTATATACAGTATAATTAAAATGTTTGGACACCTACTCATTTGACGATATTTCTGTATTTTTACTATTCTCCACATTGTAGATTAATAGTGAAGACATTAAAACTTAGAAATAATACATACGGAATCATGTAGCAACCAAGAAATGTCAAACAGATCAAAATACATTATATATTGTAGATTTGTCAAAGTAGCCACCCTTTGCCTTGATAACTTTGCACACTCTTCGCATTCTCTCAACCAGCTTCATGAGGCAGTCACCTGGAACATATTTCAATTAACAGGAGTGCCTTAAAGGTAAATTTGCAGAATTTCTTTCCATCTTAATGCGTTTGACAGTTGTGCTGTGACCAGGTAGGGTCAGAATTTAGAAAAACATCATTATGCCTATATTCTAGTCCATATTGTCAAGTGCAAATAAGCAAAGAGAAAAGACAGTCCATCATTACTTTAAGACATGAAGGTCAGTCAATCCGGAATATTTTTAGAACTTTCAAAAGTTTCTACAAGCGTCTCAAAAACCATCAAACGCAATGATGAAACTAGATTTCTTGAGGATTGCCACAGGAAAGGAAGACCCAGCGTTACCTCTGCTGCAGTGGATAGGTTCATTAGTTACAAGCCTCAGAAATCTGCAATTAACTGCATCTAAGATTGCAGCGCAAATGCTTCACAGAGTTCAAGTAACAGACATCAACATCAACTGTTCAAAAGAAACTCAGGGTGAATCAGGCCTTCATGGTCAAATTGCTGCAAAGAAACCACTTCTGACACACCAATAAGAAGAAACTTGCTTGTTGGGCCAAGAAACATGTGAAATTGACATTAAACTGGGTGGAAATCTGTCCTTTGGTCGGTTGGGTCTAAATGGGCGATTTTGGGTTCCAAACACCGTGTCTTAATGAGACGCAATGTGGATGAATGGATGATCTCGAGATGTGTGGTTCCCAGCGTGGAGCATGGAGACGGATGTGTGGGGTGCTCGGCTGGTGACACTTTATGAATTACTTAGAATGAGGGACACTCAACCAGAATGGCTATTATAGCACTCTGCAGCAATTCACCATCCTCCCAGGTTTGGGCTCAGTGGGACAGAACACACCTCCAGGCTGTATAAGGGCTATTTGACCAAGAAGGCGAGTGATGGTGCTGCATCAGATGACCTGGACTCCATAACCATCTGACCTCAACCCAACTGAGATGGTTGGAATGAGTTGGACAGCAGAATAAAGGAAAAGCAGCAAACAAGTGCACAGCATTTAGGAACTCCATAAAGACTGTTGGAAAAGCATTCCAGGGTACCCCGCATGAAGCTGGTTGAGATAATGCCAAGAGTGTGTACAGTAGAGCTGTCTTCAAGGCAAAGAGTGTCTACTTTGAAGAATCTAAAATAGAAATGTATTTTGATTTGTTTAACACTTTTTGGTTACTACATGATTCCATATATATGTTATTGGATAGCTTTGATGTCTTCACTATTACTACACAATGTGAAAAATAGTAAAAATAAAGAAATACCCTTGAATGAGTAGGTGTGTCCTAACATTTGACTGGTACTATATGTTAAAGCTTATGACCAATGTTACAATACAATACAACATGTTAAAACATTATAAACTCTGTATTTTGAATCATTCATGCTGATAGACTGAAAGCAGTGGTATGACAGGCTACAAACCACCGAAAATGCATCACTTTTTACTGTACTAATTGTGCTGGTAACCAGTTTATCATAACATTAAGGCATCTCGGGAGTTTGTGATATATTGCCAACATACCACTGCCAAATGCTGTATCCAGGTACTCCACAATGCGTCAGGCCTAAAAACAACTCTTTGCCATGGCAGAAAAGCAATATACCACATCTCGTGCCATGCTTGATTATACAGTATACCGTTTGATAAACTACTTACTGGGTTTTTATCTGGGTGCATGGTCAGAGCCAGCTTTTTGAAGGCTTGTCGTATCTCTCTGGTTGTAGCTTCTCTGGAAACCTTCAGTAACTTATAGTAATCCTCATCAGAGTACACAGAAGGTACCAGACAACTGAAGACAATCAGGGATATCAGCAACATTCTGCTCCAAGCTATCTGCTGATTCTGAACATGACAAACTAGTTTGGATTTTGCTTGTGGTAGAGATTCCATCATCACAGGTCTAAGTAAACACTGAGGAACACGTTTTTGTACTGGATCACGGAAGTCGTTTGTCACACACTTCATCCTAGGATGTGGAAGCAAATCTAGAATGTTCTTCAGTTAGTCTGTGGATCATAAGAATTGCAAAGTGAGTTTTAAAGGAAAAGTATCCTCGGAGACATTATTGTACATCATTGGCCAAGAACAATCTAGCACATTTATCATAGACAATACATCATTGAGCTCTAAAAACTAACGTTAGATAGAAGACCAAAGTCAATTAAACTTTGAGCATGAACACAGTTGCAACTGAAAACAAAAACAAAAAAATCTGCCTCAGGCTCTGAGCTAACTGCTTCAATCAGATAATGGTTTGCTTCAACTTAGCTAGCTAATTCAATCAGATTAATGGTTCATTTCAACTTAGCTAGCTACTTCTTCAGATAGTTTGCTTCAACTAAGCTAGCTGCTTCAAACAGATAATGGTTGTTTCAACTTAGCTAGCTCATTCAATCTGAACATTTTTTTATTTGCAGACCAGATGATAAAACTTTGTCAAGGATGTTACATCAACTCTCTACATTTTCACAAGTTAGACGGCTGGATGGGCTATCTAACTACATCAAAGATGAATGTAACAGAGCCGACAAGCTGGCTAGCTAGTTACAGCAGTAGCACTAGCAGCAAGTTAGCTGGAAAATAAGTTAAAGCTATGCCGTTATGTTGCTAGCATGCTGCGACACTAGCTAACGTTACCAAGGTACCTCAACATTATGGTCATTATTTTTTTCTTTGCACAATATACATACAATTAATAGAATCTGAAATCTTGTAAATGAACGTTACCTTGACCAAGTTACTTGCAACACTCCTTATCCGGGTTTGGGTCCGGGAATCGCCGGGTGATAAATGTACAGTTGGCTCATTTAGCCAAAGGCGGCAGAGGAAACCAATCTGTGATGTCCTAACTAGTATTCTGCTAGCATCACTTACGATGACCTCGGTAATGACGAAACCTTCAAAATATATGTGTGTAATTGGTTCTGATAATAGTAAATAGCTATTTTTATGTTGTTTTCTCGCAAATACAACGAGTAATTAAAGGAAGTCCTCAACTGGCGCCTTCATTAAATAGTTCCTGCAAAACAACAGTCTCAACGTCACAGTGAAGAGGTGACTTCGGGACCCTGGCCTTCTAGGCAGATTCTAGAAGGTCTGCAAGAATGTAATTGCTGCAAATGGAGGCAAAGTTTGAAGGACACAATTATTATTTCAATTAAAAATCATTGTTTCTAATTTTGTAAATGACTATATTTCCTATTCAAACTAATTAAATGTATGTTTTCATTGAAAACAAGGAAAGTCACCCCAAACCTTTGAATGGTAGTGCATCTATGCATATATATGCATATATGTATGTAATTAAGCACAGTGCCATGAATTTCAATGATGGCTTTTATTTTGAAAAATAAATCAGCGCTGGCGCCGCCCACATAATATTCTGCTGCTTGCAGAACGGTAATGATGTCCGAATCGATCATTTTTCTAAAAGGGGAGGGGCCATTTCGGTCTGCATACCTTTTTTGTGCAGCTGATTATGTTTCAAGTTTCAAATTTCAAGGTTTATGTGTCAAATGCAGGGAACAACACAGCGTCATCCTGCACAATGACATTTTTGTGACATGGCACCCAACAACTACGTAGTGAGAATTAAGAAGAAAAATATATAAGCAAAAATATAGCCAAACAAAAACTAAAGCAATAGTATACATAACACTGTACACTAGCAACAGTTTAAAAAGAGTACTGTAAACTAGCAGCAATCTGGGTAGTAGTATTGAACATTATACAGTGAGGGACAAAATCCCTCCTGAGATGTGTGCAAACCTGGTGGCCAACTACAAGAAACGTCTGACCTCTGTGATTGCCAACAAGGGTTTTGCCACCTACTGTAATACTAAGTCATGTTTTTCAGAGGGGTCGAATGGTCCCTTTCTTATGGCTGTCCTGGTTTGTCCAGTATTTTTTGTTCAGTTGTTCAGTGTGCTTATTTGTTCAGTCGCTGGGTTAGTTAACATTTAATGGCGGGGGGGTTCATACAATCTGCTAATACATTTTACCCAAATGTTTTTAAACATTTTCTAAAATGTGTTTTCTCTGTTTTATTTGTCCTGTATTTTTGTATTACAGAAATTATTTATGAAAAGAAAAATAAATCAATATAATGATATAATATAAGGTTCTGAGTTCAAGTCAATAATTAAATCACAGCAGAGAGAAAAAAAAAAGTTATGGGATAGTAAAAATGTTTTGAGTGAAGTCCCCTTTATAAGAGTTTTTGACTGTTCAGTGATTGCATATCTAACTAAAAAGGCATGTTGTCTTGACTGAATCTGCAATTGACACTTGCTGCTATTTGATACCAGTAACTAAATAAAATATAAAAATTGATATAGGATCCTTCCAAATACCTCTCCCTTAACATGTGACATGTTATGCTACAAACAAATCAATTAAATAGATATTCTGGTATGGTTTGTTGGCCATGTAGGAAGTTGAAAAAAAAGTCCACCACATTATGAAGGAGCACTGTACAATGCATCTACAATAAGGCAAAAAAAGAGGTTAGAAGAGCCAAATGTGTTAAAGAAAATCAAAATAATCAGAGGTGTACAGCCCTAACACCGCATTCACTTTGGTGTCTGTCAAATACCATTCTATGTACAGTTTGGTCCGGAAATAATTGGACACTGACACACGTTTTGCTATTTTGGTTGTTTACCAAAATATATTCAAGTTACAGTTAAATAATAAATATGGGATTATTGAAGTGCAGTCTCTCAGCTTTAATCAGGGTATTCACATCCAAATTGGAGGAAGGGTTTAGGAATTACAGCTCTTTAATACGAAGCCCCCTCTTTATCAAGAGACCAAAAGTAATTGGACAATTGACTCAAAAGCTGTTTCTTGGATAGGTGTGGACTATTCCTTTGTTATTTCTTCATCAATTAAGCAGGTAAAAGGTCTGGAGTTTATTCTAGGTGTGGCATTCACATTTGGAAAGTGGTGATGTGAACCCACAACATGCGGTCAAAGGAGCTCTCAATGCAAGTGAAAAAGGACATCCTTAGGCTGCAAAAAAAATATGTAATCAGAGAGATTGCTGGAACATTAGGAGTGGCCAAATCAACAGTTTGGTACATTCTGAGAAAAAAGAACACACTGGTGAGCTCCGCAATCCACTGTGGTGGCGTGCAAAGCGTCCAAATATTTCTGGACCTAACAGTAGGTCCCCTGTCATCTGTAGAAAACAAGAATAGACGGTTTGCATGATATTGCTTGCAGTTTTACAAAGAACACACAAGTACAAACTGACAGCAAATGCAGATAAATTGTTGGTTTCAAAACCAATTACCACATGCACATTTTTCCTTTCCTACAGTGTACATGATAATACATGATGATAACATCAAATAAAATCCATGTTTCACCGAGCAACTCCCTTCTCCATCCCGTGCATCATTCTGTGGATGGTTATTATATACACCACATGATGCTGGTACAAGATAAGATTAATCAGAAACCACATTATAAAACCCAGGTGAAATGTTGTTTGCAGCTCAGTGTACTCATACAAGATATGGACAGACATACTCTTATACTACCAACAAATATTACACAAAAGTACAAAACATGGAAGATCCCCAAGTCCTCTGTTGGCTGCACTATATACACATGTTAACCCTTACCATGTTGCCTACAGTAGTCTTCTATGTGCCAGCCCCCTGTTCTAGCGGTCAGGGTTTTAAACATTTAAATGTCGTATTGCCACTGGGACAAAGGATTGCCTGGAACTATTTTCTTGTACCCTGCACCCCATTATGTTATTCCAAGATGAGTTGTTTAAACCCCTTTGTAAAGAGGATGTCTAGGGTCCATTAATACTTCTTAGGCCTTAATGACACATCTTTTTTTAAAGGTGAATTCCAGACCAACATTATCCGCTCAGTATCTCCCCAGCAGCTTGCTTACAGAATTTACAATTTTTCTGAACATTTCAGGTCTTCAGACAGACTCGTGACTAATAGGAATGCAGTGGGCATTCAAAAGACAGAAGTGAAGTCATTATACAGAACATAGATATATTCCTTAATCTTAAAAATATAGCTAATTAATACTACCGTGTTTTAAGTATTAAGCCACTTGAGTCAATACTGTAGAAGAAACTTTGGTTGGCTATTAAAGATCTGTAGGTTGTTGGTTGCATTCTTCAATATGAATTTATCTGAGCTGTATGTCAAAACCCTAGACCTCCAACTGCACTTTTGATCAGATCTGATCACGTAGAAGAGCTACATTAACCGGGTTGTTAAACTGCTTTGTGTTGCATGCCACTGGCATCATGTAACGCACCCTCTTCCAGAAGCGTGAGTTGGGCAGTGTCGAATCCCATCTTCCCTCACGCCACCTTAAAGGGGTGCTCTTGCGAACCATGTGCTGCAGGCCGGGAGGCAGGTGCGTGTAGCCGCCCTCACCCATGTCTCCTATCTGGATGAGGATGACATTCATCTCATTGTTGACCAGAGCCTGGTGGAGCCCCAACTGACAGTCATAGTCTTCAGCCGGAGTCGGTGAGGGCGAGTAGCCCTCCTGCGAGTCGTCTCCTGACCCTTGACCTCTCAAAGCGGAGTTTGTCACCGGTATTGACCTGGGGGTCAGGATGACCATCAGTCTTCTACTCAGCAGCATGCAGGCCTCCACCAGCTCCATCCGATCTGGTGAACACCACAGAAAGACAGCGAATTGGGAGAGCGAAGGTGGAAGGCATTTTAATCTGGCACTGTTTAGATCTTGAGTACTACGTAAAAAAAAAAAAAAAAAAATACGGGCACTGTTTGAAAAAACGAACCTTCTCCGGGTAAGTCATCTCTGCCGTGGATGAAGAGTCTAAAGCCACATTTCTGCTCCAGGACATTGGACAGAATGTTGCTGATGAAGTGACAAACTTTCTCTTCCATGGCTCTGTCTATACCATCTATCTGGTAGACAACATATGCATCATAGACTTTTCCATCTGAAAATACAAACCGGAAAGGTTTACGTCAACCCTCACATTAGTCTTTCTTTGAAATTAAATATGTATACTCTATGAAATAGCATCATTAAACGTCTGTAGACTAAAGGTCTGTGGGAGAAATATTCTTACCCTCAGAATTATCACAGTGTTTCAAAACTCCACGGAATAGGAGAGCCAGATCAATGGCAAACACCTTGATGGTCACAACAGCCAGTAACAGGAGAAACAGCAGAGCCACACATATAACAGCCATGACTGTAGAAACTATGGGAGAAACACACAAGACTAACAAAGTTATGGGGAGACAATGAATGTATCTGGATGTGATTAGGTGTTTCTGATAGTGGATGTGTGTCTGGGTGTTTTTGTGATGTTTGTGTTTGTTTTCACTAACCTGGCAGCTTAAGTGTCACCACCACATTGGTCCAGTTCTGGTCGTTCATGGCTACACACTTGAACTTTGACTGGAGATCCTTGATAGTCACTGTATCTATGGTTAGGATAGCTGTGAAGATACTCAACTTTGACGGTTGCTTCACCTCCCTACAATAAAACATTTACATAGAGCGTTCTCAGAAAAGTTAATTATCAGTGGGGAAATAATTTTGCCTTCTCTAAATTACCCTTGACAGTACTTTGAGTGAATTATTTAAGAATGCCCCTAGATTGGAGGCTATTTTTCTTTCAATTCTGTTAAATTTGACAGATGCTGGTGACCCTTGATTTTCTTTAGCATAATGTTTGGGCCTAGCATAATCCATATTCCTAGTTCCAGTAATAGCTTCCCTCAGATTAATACCTGTGTTTTGATAAAAATATTTTACAGCAATATTAGGTCAATTGATTTATGTAACTTAAATCTAGCTTAAAATATGTGCAAACCTTATGAAATATGACTACTTGAGGACATGTATTTCATAAGACCGTACCTGTTAATCAAGTGTAACTACAATTTGCACATAGTGACACAGAACTCTAGATCATTATGAGATTACAGTGACAGATGCTGCTACACAGGCTGGCACATATGATATGTATATAGACTACTTAAACCCTACCGTTTTAAAGATAATACAAATGATAGGTATATAGACTACTTAAACCCTACCGTTTTAAAGGTAATACATATGATATGTATATAGACTACTTAAACCCTACCGTTTTAAAGATAATACATACGATATGTATATAGACTACTTAAACCCTACCGTTTTAAAGATAATACATACGATATGTATATAGACTACTTAAACCCTACCGTTTTAAAGATAATACATATGATATGTATATAGACTACTTAAACCCTACCGTTTTAAAGAAAATCGAAAATAACTTGAAAGCCCCCACCTCTCCCACCTTTTGTGAACTAATGCTTGCAATTAGTATTCTTCATTTATTCCTTATAGTACTGACTTTGCTGAGTACATTGAGTTAAGTGTACACTCTAAAAATGTAACTTCACTGGAGGGTCCTTAAGCGGTTCTTCACACAGAAACTGCAGGCAAACTCGTATCATTTCTTCCAAAAACTCTTTAAAAGGATTCTTCATACCTTCTTTGAACCCTCAACAATTTGAGTGGGTAGGTTGTTCATGTTTTATGAGTAACAAGTATAAATTGTACTTTAAAATACCCTTTGTTAATTTTCCTAACTTTACTTTGTTAAGTTCCCAAACAGTTTTAAAGTAATGACACCAAGCTATCTGTAGAGGAATTCACTAATTGTAAATCACTAGATATGAGTATTTATTAAAAGAGTAAAATGTATGTGTGTACCGTACCTGGTTTTGTTCACAAAGTAGCCTTTTCGCTGCTCCACCTCCTCTTCATTAATCTTCCACAACACATTACAGTTTTCTATGATGTTCTTTCCACAAAAGACTTCACACTTCAACTTTATAGTGGTCCCTATGAAAACCAAAAGATCCTATAAGACGAACAGATAAACCAGGCAAAGCACAGTACAAGCATTTGAATGTATGTGAACCGGGTTGATCCCTACACAGATTGGCATTGACAGTGCTTCCATTTGTAGGTATGTTTATCTGAGGAGGATGAGAGCCTGTGGGTTCTGAGGGAGAGAAACACAGTAAGTCAGAAAGATACTTTTGGAATTAGTGATGTGAATTAGGATTTTTGTTACTACACATGATATGCAGGTTGCTTTTTGTGTTGGTTTGGATCCTGTTTGTTGTGAATACGACATGGCCTAAATATCAATAACTTAGGGGCCTAATAACCAAGAGTAGCTCAAGAACCTAGTAGCTTATTGTATCAAGTGTAGCCTAATAAGCTATTAGCCTAATGTACCTAGTCTAGCCCAATACATCTTACTATCTTTGATGAGGTATCATTATTTTAACAGAAGGGCTGCAGATCCAAATGTTTTGGTATAGTCCATAAAACCATGTTCAGCAGCATGCACAACTAGCAATATACAGATGTAGGAGGTTTAACTATAGTTTTAATACCATCTGCTCTCAAATTTCTTCACGGTAGACTAATCAGTTCAAAATGTATCCCTGTGAATTTAAACAAAATATGCTGAAAGAATTATAATTCATTCTGTGCAGTAGTGTTTTTCTCTTACAGTAGTTATTTGTGACTGTGCTGTTATTGTGTCCAGTTATGTGGCCTAGAATACTGTAATCAAGATCTAGTAGAAAATGATTCCTTTTTGATCTAACTATATTCTATTCGTTAGTGTAGTCTGTTCTCTACCAGTAGAGCAGAAACAGTATGTAGAGAATAAACACATGGGCAGAACAATCTGCAGAGGCTCAGTCACTTTTGACAAATCTGGTTCCTTTCCTCTGGCAAACTAATTGTTGATTCAACCAATCAGATCCAACCAAAAAAGTTGGATCTGCATTCATGGCCTTATTTTAACTATGACTTCATGATGATCTGATTGGTTGAATCAACAATCAGGGTGGTTCCTTTCTGACTTTGAGGCAAGGCGGCATCTAGAACAATATTATTGATGACGAAAGCTAATTTGCTGTCAAGCCAAGGCCTACTTACCTTTATATCTCAGCCTCCTGGATGCAGAAGTGTTGAGGACCCTCCCATGGTGCTCCCACGTGCACAGACACGTGTAGATGCCCTCATCTGCCTTAGAGGCACCGTCCACCGAGAGCGTACTCTCAAACTCATTTGGAATGAAACTGAAATTCTGAACATCGAGATGAAACAAATGTAAATTGGTGTAGCAGGCAGGCCCCATGTTTCATGTTTTTAAAGATGTAGTCTGAAACCTTTGTGAATAACAAAGAACAATGTTAAACTTCTCATTTGGGCTGGTTGTTGTTTGTGTGTGCATAATGTATAGGTGGAATCACTACCATACCTCAAAAATACTGGAATGTATGGCTTTAATGGCTATATTTGGCACTGTGCTAAAAAGGAACATATATATGCAACTCTGAGACCAAAGTTGAGAACCAGTAGCAAACAGCCTTGCATGAGGGGGGATTCTGTTGCGTTAATGGGCAGTACCTTATACCAGGTTATGTTTCCTTCACTATCTTTGCAAAGATCTTCCACAGGGCCACAAAAGATATCAATGGTTTCTGATGAATCTGAAATATCGGTTAACAGGACCGAGTGGTTGAACGGTTGGGCTTTGACCACAATTACATCTGTACTAAATATGATGCAATTAGCAGCTGTTTGCCTCCTGAAACATAAACAAAAAAAATACAAACACACATTTTACATTAAGCAGTCGTCGTAGGGAGCCCAAAATGTATTTCCACTGTAAATTAATTTCACTGTACTATATTTCAGAACCTATAATCTACCCGTAACTTGAAAGCCTAAGTTCATCTCTAACCCCAATTTTACCGCCCAACAAACACATAAATTACCAGTGGGTGTAGTAACGACCAGAGTCATTGATTGCCAGGGGGAGGAAGAACAGAAATGGTCCATGAGGATGTACACGCTCTCCCTCAGAGAATGGGAGCTCCTGAGTGTTGTTTCTGTACCATGTAATGTCAATCACTTTGGCCTGGGCAGGCAGGTCTTGGTGGGGCAGCAAACGAAGGGCCTCACCCTCTATCGCCATCAATCTTTCAACCCTTCTTATAATACACGGGGACTCTGTCATGTATCAACATACAATACACCTTTAATGATTAATTTGGGTTAGGTTGCATGCGAAGGAAATGGATCTATTGTTTATGGTACAATATATTCACTATGCCTTCTAGAAAAAGGACATAGAACTATCCATGAAATGTGAAAAATATTAACCTGTCTTAAGTTCTATTGTAGTTCGGTTGTAGGACACTGGGTCTGGATCTGACTCTGCAGAAATGTCTCTTTGGGCAGAACTCATAATCAACCCCAGGACAAGAAACATGAGGCCATTCATCATCTTCAAACACAAAAAGAAGAGGAACAGAAAAACAAACGTTAACACATTATAAAATTTGACTGAAACAATTATTCCCAAAAACAAATGATAGATTATGTTCACAATGTAAAATGACATAAGCAGAAAATAGAAGTAAACTCATCCTCACTGCTAGGAGCAAAAAACCACAATTTTTATAAACAGGAAATTGCAGTAACTGATAAGAGAGACAAAAAGTTAAAGTTTATATTCAAAGTCTTGTAAAATATGCATAATATGAATTTTTTAAAAGACCTTGCACAGTGTTAATAGTTAATATTGAATAGAAAAGCATGACATACAAAAATACTAAATATACTGTGTGGCTAAAGAAGTACCAGATAAAATGTCAAAAAGGAACAAAATAAAATTCAACATATGATTCAAATGTTGGACTGTGCGGCTGGTGTAGTCTAATGTAGATGCCTACAGTAAAGACAGCCAGAAACTATTAATGGCAATATGTCAGCAAAAGGAATCTCAATGTCAAATAAACACAAGTTGCAAATTGATACAGAAATAGAGCATTACCTCTAATCAAAGAAAAAGTTAAATCAACCTGTTGCTTTAATAAAATTATATAAAACGTAAGCCTTACCTCATGAACAAGAACACTGCGTGTGAGTGGAATTTACACAGTAGATGTACAATTTAAAACTGCTTTGATGTCAGCTCAATTTATTGGTCAGCTGACGTGTGGAAATGACTTGAGCTATTTTTCAGAGTAAAAAAACACTGTTGTGCTTCAGTCTTGAAAAAGGTGCGCAGTCTATTGATGCTGTAGCAGTTTCTACAACCGGTGTTGAAGGTTGAATTTGTTTTCTTCCCACTATGGCACGTTTTATTTGTTTTATTCCTATGAATTTGGCTCTACGTAGGAACCCTTTGGGTAATTCTTAATTTATTGAGGGATTATTAGCAAGGGGCTATGAGGGGCGAGGTGCAATTGAAAAGAAAACGTGTGTCAGGGATGTTTCATGTTTAATTTTTTGCCTGCTGCTGAGACAGGTTCAATACCTACTGGGGCTCTGTGTATTTGAGTAATTACAAAACGTGACAATCACAATGACTATAAATCACTTCAGTGAGTTTTAGTCTAATAGGTATTCATTATATCACCAGGGGCTCCTCAAAAGTTTCTCTCCTCACGGTCTGGAGAGCATGAACTGACACAATCAGTCAAATAAGTAGACTCTCAGTACCAAAGCAGACTTCAGCAGATCAAAATAGAGAGGCACAATTTTCTTAAGAGACAGTTATCGCTCAACTTAAACCTGTGTGCATGTACAGTGGATATAAAAAGTCTACACACCCCTGTTAAAATGCCAGGTTCTTTTGATGTAAAAGAATGAGACAAAGATAAATCATGTCAGAACATTTTCCAGCTTTAATGTGACCTATAGCATGAACAATTCCATTGAAAAACAAACAGAAATATTTGAGGGGGAAAAATAAAAAATAAAAAACTCACACTAACCTGGTTGCATAAGTGTGCACACCCTTAATACTTTGTTGAAGCACCTTTTGATTTTATTACAGCACTCAGTCTTTTTGGGTAGGAGTCTATTAGCATGGCACATCTTGACGTGGCAATATTTGCCCACTCTTCTTTGCAAAAGCACTCCAAATCTTTCAGATTGCGAGGACATTTCCTGTGCACAGTCCTCTTCAGATCACCCCACAGATGTTCAGTTGGATTCAGGTCTGGGCCCTGACTAAGGCCCCGGTTCCAGCTGAAGAAAAACAGCCCCAAAGCATGATGCTGCCACCACCATGCTTCACTGTGGGTATGGTGTTCTTTGGGTGATGGGCAGTGTTGTTTTTGCGCCAAACATACCTTTTGAAATTTGGAATTAATTAACCTTGGTTTCATCAGACCATAACACATTTTCCCAAGTGCTTTTGGGGGACTTGATCTTTGTTTTTGCAAACTTCAGCCGGGCTTGGATGTTTTTCTTTGTAAGAAAAGGCTTCCGTCTTGCCACCCTACCCCATAGCCCATTCATATGAAGAATACGGGAAATTGTTGTCACATGTAGCACACAGCCAGTACTTGCCAGAAATTCCTGCAGTTCCTTTAATGTTGCTGTAGGCCTCTTGGAAGCCTCCCTGACCAGTTTTCTTCTCGTCTTTTCATCAATTTTGGAGGGACGTCCAGTTCTTGGTAATGTCTCTGTTGTGCCATATTTTCTCCACTTGATGATGACTGTCTTCATTGTGT